>JAJLSD010000068.1:0-42890 GCA_030567455.1 Komagataea norvegica
TTACGCCTTTTTGGTACATTTCAAGAGCATTTGTGGATGAAGAACCAGGAGCAAAACACCAATTTCAAAATGATGAGCACGAGAAGCAACAGCGAATTGGGGATTATCCTCATACAAAACAGCAGAAACAGTAGTCAAACCTGGAAATGCGCACCACCAACAGATGAAGCATTGGTAAATAAAATACCCATCTTCAAGCCATCACCCCAATGTTCAATTTGGCATATAATGCATTGATCCTAGATGGAGTGAAACATTCAAGGCACACACAAATTACCTGCTTATCAAACAAGGCGCATATATAATCCCTCCTTTCCTTGATGTTTGCAGAAACTGAAATCCTTTGTTGGGTTTCCCACCAGCGGCTGACATGAACCTGTTGGCAAAAATAGTCAAGTGCATTGAATAAATGTAATTTGAACTGATGTGTTCCCTGGTAGCGGAATCCTCAAAGTCAAGAACAACGTATCTGGTAAGATGGAAGCAGCAAGATCTGGAATGACAAGAATAATTTGAGTAGTATCTAAAAGAGCGGCAGAACCTTTGACAACTGTTCCAAACTTCAACCGGTTCAAAAAGTGAACGTCAGAGTTCCAGCAAACCTTCAACAAACATAAACTTTGTGGTTTCCTTTGACTTGCTCTGGAACTCTTGGGGTTGATTCATCAAACGGTGAAACCTCAAGATCAGCGTTACCTTCACATCTGATATGGATATCAGAGATAAGAACTTCTTTTCAGGATCATTGAGTGCAAATTCCCTTTCATGGATGTCATAGAAGATATATAAGAAGTCACCATCCTCAAGTTCTGCAATCCTAATTCTGGTGTCAGAATCTTTCTAAAGTTAAAGAAAAAATGCTGGTTTGATGGAGCCTCGACCTTTCAAAGAACATTAGGATTTATCCAAAAGAACCTTTGACTTAGCAAGGAGCTCACTCTTAGAAGTGTCAGAATAGACAGCAGAGACTGATTCTTGTTCTCGTTGATCAAATCAACAACAGATACACCATAAGCTGACAAGAAAGCTTTAGATAAAGACTTTTTCGACTTTCAAGACCTTAGCGATAGGATCAGCATGTTGATTCCTGGCACAACCAAACAAAGCACGCGCATGATTTTTCTGATATCATGACCCTCAGCATCAGTCAGCTCTCTGATTGGTTAAGCCATTTGAAATTCTCTATTTCCCAACAGCTTTATCGGTTTTATTTCTGAACTTTCTAATACCCTTATCACCATCAACGAATTGAAAAACTCCTGCAGTCTTTCATAACAAATCAAGCATGTTCTCACCCTCGTATTGGTAATGTTTACCCATAACCTTCTTGATAGCGTCAGAAGTTGGTCTTGCATTAAGTGGAATTCCGGAAACGCTTGATGCAGTTTCTTCAGGAGTCTTGACAGTTTTTCTTATTGATGGTCTCAGTCAACTCTACTTCTTTCTTGTTATTTCAGGATCCAATAACTGATCTTCGTTAAGCCAAAGATCTTTGGGAAGGATTTAGGTAAGATTCTCTCAGTGAACAAGTTAGCATCGGTGATAGTCAAAGGACTACCCTTTCTGTGACATGCAGGAGCACTAGCTGATTTCGATTCAACTACAAAGACACCACTTTAAGTAGAACCACCACCAACGGCGTTGATATCGAGTTGAGGTGCTGCTACCTTGATACGGGCAACGACACTCTCAATCGAAAACTCATGCTGACCATGACATTAGCGAGAATAATACATCGAAACCAATGATGTCTTTGGCTCGCCAGAAACACCACCTGCTGGACCAGAAAGTAAAGATTTCAAACCAGAGAAGTCCTCCAACTGGATAACCCACCATCAGATTGCATGAACTCGATTCTGGTATATTTGTCAAACTCTGTTCTACCCAGCAGTTTGATATAACTGTAAGATCTCAAGCCCTTACAGAACCGTTTACAGTTACATAGGTTAAGTAAAACGATATGAGAAATCCCTTCTTGGCATAGTAATGAGTAGTCAAATAACTATAATTCCAATCTTTATAGTCTTGATCATCATACATACCCTTTTGTAACTCCGTTATATGCTACAGATCAGTCTACACTAGTGACTGCTTCCAGTCCAGCAAAGGGCACTTGATAATAACTCGGCCCCACCGGCAAGCTGATATCGCTGATCATTTCTATAAATTGACATCATAAAACTTTCCCAAAATTCATATAAAACAGCTGGTATGGCCCCCAATTTGATATTAGTTTTAGTTCTGATATTATCAGCGTCGCAAACAGTGAATCAACATCTGAGAACTTGTACTGAAATTCTCACTACAATCTGAGGGACTAAAGCTAGCTGCAAGAGACCTGAGAGACATCCATACGGCATGAAACCCGCATAAAAGATCGGCCTTACTGGATAAAAAGCACATTTGAAGCCTAGATTACACTCCAATACGACTTCAACCTTCTTTCTAGTCTTCTCTATGTTATCTCTGCCTCTATGTTTTCTTTTATCTATTTGAAACAGAATATAGCCTTCCCTAGTGCAAGATTGGAGTGACTACATCAACTATTGTGGGACAAAAAAGAAAGATACTTATCTTGAAGTGAGTGCAAAATATGGGCCCAGCCAATACTTTGTACAAAAAAAATTTATAAATCAAACAAAAAAGTTATAACTGATATCTGAAACCGGTGTTCTCTTTATCGGTAAAATCCTTGAAACCATTGACCATGGCCATTTCTTCAGTTTCACCTTCGACCTTACCATATAGTTTATCTCTTTTTCTGTTTTCCCACATTAAACCTAATCTGTAGGCAATACCAATAGCCATCATTCCAGAGTAAGAGACAACAAGACCAATGATACCACTGACATACTTTGGAGCTTCATAAGTGTAGAAAATGTTAGCACCAACAATATTACCGGCAGCATAGAAAGCAAACCACATACCATTGGTGATTGAACGTTTGGTTTGACCAGCAACGTTAGCGTTCAAAAAAATCCATGACAAAATAACAGGCCCACCGATGATATATTGCAACCAAGTACAACCAACAAGAGCCCATTTATGTTCTAGAGGAATAACATGAATACCAATTAGACCAGCCAAACCAGGTACACATAATAAAACAAAGGTAATACAGCGAGTATTCTTGACTTTGAAAACGAAAATACCAGCACAAACAACAACAACCAATTCAATGGCACCAGTTGGTAATTGTAAAATTGTTGTACTAATACCTGAGAAACCAAACCCTTTCAATAAAGCCGATTGGAAATTAGATGAACCACCATTGATAACACCACAAGCTAAACCAATCAGTGCATAAATAAAGGTCTTGTAATCTAAGGCAGCCTCAATAATTTGATAGTTCTTATACTTCGTGTTCTTGACACCCATATGATTGTGAGCAACTCTTTCAATAGCAATAACTTTTTCTCTTTGAGTCAAGAATTTAGCATCAGCAGGAGAATTTGGACAGAAGTAAAGGAAAACAACAGACCAAACTAAGTTCATCAAACCGATAGTCAAAAAAATCAATTTCCATGGCTTTAAAGGCGATTCTGTAGCATGACCTAAACCATAGGAAAGTAAGGCCCCAACCATTGTAGCAACACCATTGAATGATAAGAAAAGACACATTCTCAACGGTTGTTCATCCTTGGTGTAGAAAGATGAGTTGATCAACATACAACTTGGAGAGACACAACTTTCCATCAATCCAAGCAAAAATCTCAAAACTAAAATACCTCCATAGTTAGTGGCGCCAATATGTCCTAATAGTAGAATAGACCATACAAAAATCATACAACCTGTGAATTTAGCAACTGGATATCTCTGGATCAAATAATTGGCTGGAATAGCACCTGCCATGTAACCAAAGTTGAAAATAGCAGCAACCCAGTTATAATCACGACCAACAAGGCCTAAATCTTCTTTAAACGAATAAGCAGCAGCATAATTTAATGATAATTTGTCTAAGAATTGTAAGGTATAAGTTATACATAAAATTGGAATAATTCTTTAATCAATTTTTCTTACAACCCGTTTTCTGTTCTCTTCAATTTCTTCTTGTGTAAGATTTTGAGCTTCGTGGAAAAGATCGAACCCTGTAGCAGCCCCCTTTTCAATTTCATCAAAGGACTCTAGGTGATTTGAAGTCACTGAAAGAATATTATTCTCATCGTATGAAACAACACAGGCTTGAGCCTCCGACTTTTCTTCTTCAGATGACATCTTGTATAGCTGCTATACTTATTTTCAATTTGAGTGATTAGTTAAGATGGATTAAGCATCTGTCAATAGTTCATTTAAATGTGGGAAATCAACCTCTATTTAACATCAGTATCTGTCTAGTGATAAAACATGAAAAGGTTAATTCGAGTTATTCGGTTTATCTCGCGGGATTCCCAATGAGGAAATAAGAATCAGCAATTGATTCGGAAATAATGTTTTTATGATTCTTATCGCCAAATTAGGACTTAAGAATTAAAAAGATAATCAATCAATCTGAAGCAAATCTATTATTTTGCATTTACAATCTAAATTACCTTTGTCCAGATAACGACGGTCGAAATGACTTCTGCAAAAGGACTTAAGGTATATATTTGAAGGCCAGTCTACCTTAAACTGAGGTGCAATTTTGCAGGATATTCTAAGTTACGCTTTCCTTCTAACAATGACGTCGTCCTCTTACACACCATTAAAGATCAAATCAAATCGCTTGATCAACACAATTCATGAGACATCAGATGCTTTTGGTGCTAAAGGTGTTTGGGGACCCCTCCCAACAGACACAGGTGTTTGCAGATTAGCATTAAGTGACGAAGATAAAGGTGTTAGAGATTGGTATGTTTCGGAGCTTAAATCATTGGGTTGCGAAGTTCGTATTGATGAGGTTGGAAGTATCTTTGGTATCTATCCGGGTAGGAATGAAGGTGATCCAATTGCTATTGGCTCGCATTTAGACACTCAACCAACTGGTGGTAGATATGATGGTATCTTGGGCGTTTTAGCTGGTCTTGAAGTTCTACGTACTTTCAAAGATAATAATTACATTCCAAACTATCCTGTTGCATCTGTTTCATGGATGAATGAAGAAGGTGCTAGATTCCCATGCAGTATAATGGCTTCTTCTGTATGGGCTGAAAATATGTCATTGGAAGAATGTTACAGTTTCAAATCTATTACGGACAATGAACCAGTTACTGTTAAGGATGAATTATTAAGAATTGGTTACTTAGGTAAGACACCTGCATCTTATAAGGGGAACCCGATTGCTGCCCACTTTGAGTTACATATTGAGCAAGGACCAATTTTAGAAGATAATAATAAGGAAATTGGTATTGTGGAAGGTGTTCAGGCCTATGTGTGGTATAACGTTTTTGTCAAAGGAAAAGCTCAGCATACTGGTACGACTCCTTTGTCTGCTCGTAATGATGCTCTTCTTACAGCTTCAAAAATGATTGTCAAGGCAAACGATATCGCTCACAAATATGATGGTTTATGCTCCATCGGTACTTTAAAATTAGAACCAGCTTCTACCAATGTTATACCAGATTATGTTCATTTCACGCTCGACGCTAGACACAAGTCAGATGAGGTGCTTTCAAAAATTATCCAAGAGTGTAAGGATGAATTCCGATTGATTGCTGGTACTCCAAATGGCTCATCCACAAAGACTGGGTCTGTAAAGTTTGAGCACATTTACACATCACCTGCTGTTCACTTCAACGAGACTTGTATTGGTTGTGTAACAGATTCCGCAATTGAATTCTTTGGTGCTGAAAAAGTCACAAGAATAATTAGTGGTGCTGGACACGATTCCTGCAGTACTTCTACCCGTGTTCCAACGTCAATGATTTTCATTCCTTGTAGAGATGGTGTCAGTCACAACTTTGAGGAATATAGTACACCAGAACAAGTTGCTAATGGGTTTAAAACTTTGTTGGGAGCTGTTGTTCGTTACGATGAAATGCGTGGTTCAGGTTCTTTCAGAGTTTGAGTCACCAATTGCTCGATGATCCTGATTCCTTTGATTCTCTAATTTAGAGTTTCATAGCATTGGGCAGCTTGTTAAAAAAAAGTATTTCTTTAGTTTGAAGTTTTGTAGATATGTTGTCGCGTTAGACATTACAGTAGGTACTTTATTGTAAAGCAGAAATATTGTGTTTTGTGGATTAAATATGAAATAAGTAATCAAATCATTGAATAGGTATGGGTCATTTTCAGTAACCAGATTGGTAGTAGCCGGTGCTATTTGCTACTAGTGCCAACCACTGTGGAAACAAGATGTTTCTGAAATAGGAAATATACCATTTTGGATAATATTACCAAGTAGTTTCATAATGTAAACGATAACAGACAAAATGGTTAATTCAACTATTAAGGTATGATTACCAGAAGAGATGTTACCCCGATTTTGTTGGTTCAAATCAACCTAAGTATTTAATAAGAGAAGCTTCTTGAATAGCTGTTTAAGTGGAAAGTCAAGGAACCCTTCCAGGTACACTGATGAACCATACTTGCAGAATTAGAATCCTATCATTGTTTATTATTCTCTCAAATTCAGTCCAAAGCATAACTTCCACAAAAATGAATCCATGGCTAGCGATATATCAATCTGTTTAGCAATTTCAAAGGTGACGTCCTCACTACAATCTATCTACTCTGCTCGATGAGAAATCTGATGGTTAGATCCGATGGTTCAGTTAAGGCCTGACCATATCCGTCACTTTAAGGTATCTATCTATCAATTGTTGATAAACAGAAAGTGAGACGAACATGCAATGATACCACAAACAGCTTCTGCAACAAGAACAACAACGATAGCGACAGAAACAACGATAGCGACAGAACACATAAAACCAAAAAGAAAGTACGTCAGGAAAAGATCACCGGGAACTTTTGAATTTGTGGGAGTAAGTGCAAGGTCACGTAATGGTTGCTTATCATGCCGAAAGAGATCGTGAGTTAAATGCTCAATCGTGCATTATACATGTATATATACTAATATTGGAAATCAACAGTAAGAAATGTGATGAGAACAGGCCAATATGTGGTCTCTGTTCAACCAAACAACGGATATGTGAATGGAGATCTGGTGCTGAGAATAACGCGAGAAGTGAAACAACGAGGGCTATGTTTCAGATAGCACCAGAATCTTCGATAACTTCAGCATCATATACACCTAGGGACAGCAGAGGAACAGTTGTGGTCACTAAATTTCCTGCTGCGGGCACATCTAGTCCACTTATATCACCAGTTGATCTTGATAAGCGGTCAGCTCGAAGGAAGGCGAGCTCGAATAGTTTGATGGGAATCACTGTGTTGACTTCCGAAGAAATTGAAGAGCTTGATTTTTCATATAACCAAGAATTAAACGGGCTGCAAAATACTCGTCGATTTTTGAACAATACAGAAAGAATAAAAGCTGCTACTCAAAAACTTTCATTCAACAAGAATGAGCTCAATGAAATAAGGGAAGAAGAAAGATTACATACGCAGAAGAAATTTGATAAGTTTCTATCATCGATTGAAGGGATCGATATTTCTACCTTAAATGAGTTTTGCAAAGTTTCTAAAGAATTCTGTTTATTCGATGTTCGTTTTAACATATTACTGGATATAGTTCTAGTGAGAGCTTCTACTAGCCCTCTTCTTTTGAGATGTTTGGTTGCATTAGGAGAAATAACCATAGCTGAGTCAGAATGTATTCACATTTTAGATGAAATCCAAGTCATTTGTTCTACACCAGACCGAATGGATGACGCTATTGATCTTTTATCTGCTTGTCTGTTACTTACAAGAGGAATAATTTTTGATGTTCAATGCTCGAATATCTGGTACCAGTTTCTGGAAATGTCCAAAGATATCATATCTAGATTTAACCTATTAGACAAAATCGAAAAAATACCGGATGAAGCTAGATTTTTATTGTCTTATTTCTGTCGTCAAGATCTCCATTCATCTATTTCATATTCCAACGGTACTTTATTGAACTCTGAAACATATGAGAGAATTCTATCAAGTTCACATTGTGATTTGTATCCACCATTCGACTGTTTAGGGCCCTTGCTCCCATATATTGCTGAAGTTATCGAGTTATCAAAAGAGGCACAATCTGTTTATGAATTACTCAAAGATCCTAAAAAAATCAGCAATTGGGTTTATACGGAGAAATTCAATACTATTATACGGAAAGCCAATAAACTAGATGAAAGAATTCATCTAACACATCCATCAAAGAATGATTTAAGAACAATTAAGATCGAGGAATTTGAAATTCAACTATCACTTTATGAATTGTATCAATTCTCAATTCAATTAAATTTAAGGATTAGTGTTAAAAAATTACCACCTGTTATTCCTGAAAATCAAATATTATTGGTTAAACTTTTCAATTTACTTCGATTTTTAGTTCACTCCTCAGTCAGACATTCAATTTATTATGCACTTTTAATTTCAGGTGTGGTTTGTGTTTTAGAATGTGATAGAAAAGAAATTTTGAAGCTTCTAAATGATTTTAAGGGTATTGTTTATAGTGATTCCAATATCGAAAGGATCCAGGCAATCATTGAGGAAAGTTGGGTCAAGAATCCTGGTGGTTTGCAATGTATTGATTGGTTTCAAATAGCTGAGGAATTTGGATGGGCTATGAATCTCAATTGATTTGGCTATTCCAACATATCCATTTCAGAGCATATAACTTGTTATGCGGGTGCGATGAGCCTATTGTCAAGCGCTAAATAATTAGACAAGTCTTTATGCAGTTCAAATCCCAAGCTGATTAAAATGAATTGAGTTTGATTATTGAATTCAGTCAAATGCTTATTGAATGAATCTAAGAATAATCGACCGGCGTCTACTTTAAACTTCCATCATAATTTAGGGCCGAAGGGCCGTCCAAACAAATCTGTTGATGTTTGAAAACGGATAAACGAATCCAACATGTAAGTCTATTACATCTGGTGAAAGAAGAAGACTTTTTTTCCCACACAATGCTATTGAAATATAAGATTCCTCCTTATAAGTGCCTTTTCATCCTTTTTTGCTTCATAGTAAAGGCTCAAGTTACACTAAATTCATAAGAATCGAACAACAACTATGGGCGAGCATTTCACACCAATAAATATATCCAGTAGATGATTTTGGTAGCACAGGTCAGGGGAATTTAAACGTTCCAAAACTATCCTTCCACGTATTGTTCGTCTGTTATTAGCTGTTACTCTGCATAAACATTGTGACTATATCCCAAAAGGATAATTGAAGAGGGTCACCGTCAGTTACACTGTAATCATATGGTGTGTTCTATAAATGTTTTAATATAGCACAGAATCTGCATTTTTTTCAAAAGTTGGGTTGATTAATTGTGTAATTGACTTTTGTGGAAATGGCAAGAACCCGTTAATTTCCAAAGAATCGCATCAGTTGAATCTGTAACATCATTCTGCGAACCAAATTGGGACATTGCCATCCAGTATGATTTACAACCATCTATTTTCAAGTCGCCCCATTCCTTTTTGTGCATATGCACCTATATGGATTATTTATTTGTAGGAATATCTCTATGCTCTTATGGTAACTATAAAAATATTATTCATTTTATACTTCAAAAGAGTTTCAAATTAATGATATGCTCATAAAGTGAAGAGATTTGAGAAATATCACAGCCGTGGAATCTGTTTGTTTAAAATCTAGATGTTCAAAATCGTCTATATAACTTAGCAAAATCCTTCACAGAAAGAGAGTTCTTTAACACCCAAATATTTAAGAATAATTTCATAATGTCAACGGAAAAAATTACATTCTTATTAAATTGGGAGGCAACTGCCTACCATATACCTATCTATATTGCTCAAGTGAAAGGTTACTTCAAAGAGGCAGGTGTTGACGTTTCAATTTTAGAACCTTCCAACCCTTCCGATGTTACTGAATTAATTGGATCTGGTAAAGTAGACATGGGATTGAAGGCAATGGTCCATACCTTGGCTGCGAAAGCCAGAGGTTTTCCTGTTACTTCTGTTGCTTCATTATTAGATGAACCATTTACCGGTATTTTATACCTTGAAGGATCCGGCATTACTCCAGAGTTTAGTTCTTTGAAAGGTAAGAGGATTGGATATGTTGGTGAATTTGGTAAAATTCAAATTGATGAACTAACCAAACACTATGGTATGACTCCAGATGATTATACAGCTGTCAGATGTGGTATGAATGTTGCTAAATATATCATTGAAGGTAAAATTGATGCTGGTATTGGTATTGAATGTATTCAACAAGTTGAATTGGAAGAGTATTTACAAGAGCAAGGTAGACCAATTACAGATGCTAAGATGTTGAGAATCGATAAGTTAGCTGAATTAGGCTGTTGTTGTTTCTGTACCATCCTGTACATCTGCAATGATAAATTTCTGGCTTCCAATCCTAACAAAGTTAAACAATTTTTAAAAGCAATTAAAAGATCAACAGATTATATTTTGCAAAACCCTGAAAAAGCATGGAGTGAGTATATTGATTTCAAACCAAACTTAGCAAGTCAGTTAAATTTGAAAAAATTCCAAAGATCATTTGCATATATGTCAGAGTCCCTTTATAATGTTCACCGTGACTGGAAAAAGGTCACAGCTTATGGAAAAAGGTTAGAAATTTTACCACAAGATTATCAACCAAACTATTCAAATGAATTTTTAACATGGCCAGAGCCAAAAGAAGTTGATGATCCAATCAAAGCTCAAGAATTGATGCTTGAACATCAGTTAGAGTGTAGATCTTGTGGTGGATACAGAAGATTAGAATTAACAACTGTTTAAAACTTGGAAACTTCTTAACTTCTGAGACTTTTTATGATAACAGCTTTATACATCATATGAAATACCAGTAGTCCAATATCTCGCGCAGCTCCCGTAAAAGCACAGCGAACCTGTTATTTGGCTCCTCTTCTCCTGCCGTGACCAATTGCAACCTCTCGACACCTGCAATGATGTCATCATTGGACACCTGCATATGATCGACGTCTCCGCTAACAACAGCCTCCTTCGAGTCCAGCACAGCGATTTTTTCAAAGCCATAGCCTGCATCAACACCCTCGAGCAGGCACTTGACAAATTTCGGTGAGCACTGACAGGCGACTGCTGTATTACCACAGCGGCATTCAGGGACTCTTTATGGTGCAATTCGAGCCCCCTGCTGGTTCCAAAGTGGGCTCAGTGGCGTAGTCTGCAGGTGAGGGAAATGATTACTGGTAACTTGTCAGTGATTAGTTAGATCGCCACTTCGTCAAGAGCAGTCTTTGAACGCAATAATTGGTTTCGTTCATCATGGTGTAAACCTCTTGACCAATTTATTGCAATATTCTGAACTCCTGCTAATCAACTTCTCAGTTGCGCCTGGGGAAGCACCTGCATAGATTGAATTATGGTCCCAGAAACCCCTCAGACACAGGACAATATCATCCCCAATGTTGAAATTCTTCACTTCTGCTGAATGAAAACTTAAAAATGTTATGATGGGATATAATCTTCTGAATGAAAATCAGTAAGCTCTTCCTTTGTCAGGGGCCCTTCGCAAATAGATATCTATTTCTTATATATAGCTTTAAACCTATCAGGAGGTGGTTTGTGAGTAGTCTGAAAGGCTTCTTAGGGTGCTTCACACGATAATGATATTCTGAAACTCTTGGATTGTAATCATGTGAAACATATGAAGAAGCATAGTTGGAAGTACAGAGAAGCGTTAGTAGTTTTTGAGGTCTAGGAAAACAGTCTCCGATATTTAGCCATACGAACTACAGATATGACAGGAATTGAAGTGGTGAAGAGTGGTTATTTAAGAGTGAAAGTGTCACTTCTTTTGACACTTAAACGAGCATTTGTTTCTTCTCGATTAGGGTGGGCGTGATGCACAGTTTATTTTCGATCTATATTATTGCGGTAGACTATGCTGTCACCGGTATGTGAATACCCGTCGAAAACGTTACGTTTGGATTCCCGGTTCAAACATCAATGTTTTTGTTGAGAAAGACGAAACTGATGATCAGACGCGTAGTCATTGAAGTTCATACGTTGTTCACTGAAGTGATCATACAACGTGAAAAGTGTATCTATGCAAACAGCATAGCTACGAAACTGTCGAAAGTAGTGTCAGCTTATATCGAAATCTTGTCCTTGAGGATATTTAGTGGAAAGACACCGCCTTGGACAACGCGACATGCTGAAAGCATCAATGGACCATGAAATATGGTTTGGCCTGTACTTATATAGCTCCAAGACACACAGACTAATGTTTAAGGATTTTTTTGTGGATTTTTGGACCTTTGAACCATCTTCTTGCATAAACCAGGTACCAAAATATTGCAAAAAACATTGGGCCAAAATAGACTACAACAGTCCAGTTCATGCTTGTACGATCTAGGTTTGAACCTCTTACCTGTGGGAAGTTCAAAATTGGAATCATCAGCAGAACAAAAGATATGGCGTAAAGGCCAACAAACTTGGAGTATTTTCCCAAATGCCATGGGCCCCGAACGAAGTTATCTCTAACGTAGCACAACCTTAATGCGACTGGGGTGATGAAAGCAATATAGGCAGCTATAGCCCCCAATGAGAAAATAGCATTGATAGCATATGTGTTGAAAGCCAATAACAACAGTAAGATCCCCACTGTATAGTTGGCCCAAACCGCTCTAACTGGGGTCTTAGTTATCGGGTTCACCTGAGAGAAGAAGCTTGAGAAGGGAAAGCAACCGTCACGAGCATAAGCAAAGAAAACTCTACTAGCAGTCAACCCACAAGAGGCAGCCATAAAGAAGGAGCAAATCGAGACTAGGGAGATTAAACCAAGCGCAGCACTTTTCCCAACAACTTGATCGACGTATGCTGCAAATGGTAAATTTGAAGAAAGAACTTCATTTAAATCAACCAAAGTATAAGCGATGACTAACATCAGGAACCAGCCCAAGGAGCTTCCAATGGTAGTGGTTAAGACAATAGCTCTGGGTACAGCAATAGGAGCACTAGCACATTCTTCAGAAATATGGAATGCAGCATCAAATCCAGCCTGTGACCAGATCGCAGCCAGGAAACTCATCAATACAGCAATCCCGTCTGGCCAGTCAGTTTGATTTTGAAAACTACTCCAGACTTGATGATTTGAGTTATATTTGGGATAATCTCTCTTGTTACCAGCTAGCAAGGTAATCAATACTATTAAGTAAACCAAAAGATTAATCACAGTACTGAAACCATTGATCCATGCTAAGTGTTTGGTAGGCAACGAAGCTATCACTGAATGAAGAGTCATTAAGGCCAAAGATAAGAGATAAACCTGCCAATTTTTAGCTTCAAAATCAGGATTGTTGATATTAGCCATTGCGTAGATCATGTTTGCCAATGCATAATCAACCGAAGGCATCCAAGTCACCTGGCCAAGCCAGTTACTCCAACCAGTGACCCAACTGAAAAATGGACCCCAACCTGGCGGAGACAGAATATAAGCAGTATAATAAAGACCACCACTGGTTGGTGCACTTGAAGCTAACTCTGCCATTGATAGAGAGATGGAGACGATACCAGTTGAAGCAATCAACCAACCCCAACTTATACCTGGAAGGCCAGCATATCCTATCCCATAAAAGAGAACAGAAGCAACTGAAGGTAGAAGGCCTATAACAGAGAACGAAACTGAGAAGCATGTCCAAAGACTGAATTCTCTTTTAAACTGTTGTTCATAACCCAATGAGTTCAAGATGCGCTCATCCTTATCTAATTGGGGATCCTGTTCAATTCTGGAAGAGTCTGACTCGTCTTTACTCATCTTCAAGGCAGTCCTTCCTTGAGTCCAAAGAAATATCCATAATCATAACTCCTTTGGATTGAGGCCCTTCTTATAGTGTAATCTGGATTCTTTCTGACGCAAGAAAAATCGTGAATTATGCACATCTTCAAAATCCGATACTGATATTGGTACCGGAAATTTGGTTCGGTGATGAGCTTTAAGCCTTGAACTATTCTGGAACTATTCAGGAACTATTCTGGAACTATTCTGGAACTATTCTGGAACTATTCTGGAACTATGCTTCATCTTTATCTTGCAGATAATTCCCCCTTGAGGCGAAGGCAATATCCAGTTCAGACATAGCTCTGTAGGTAAAAGCTATTCTTATACTACACAATGGTATGCGCATTGAAAATCGTGCATCGTTTAAAGCCACAGTTCGGAGAAATTGTAAAACAGATACCTTCTTCAGATTCCCTGAAGTAGGGCAGTCTGAGTCTGTAGCTCGAACATCTAATGGCGCTGAAACCAATGATTTTGTTCGCATATGTGAGCCATTCGAAACTGCAATGTTTAGTGAACAAGGAAAAATCGAGTGCCAAGACCAGTTTGGCCGTTCTTGTGTGAATGATTCCTCCTGCCAAGTCCGCATTCAAATTCTAGCATACAGTATTGATATAAGTCAAAATTCCTTAGTTACTAGCAGATTTTTGAGGCTACAGAGATTAGCTGTCTATAATTTTAGGACCCTTAATATCCAGTGCAAAAAGAGTTGAAAAAGCATCATCAGTCATTTCAAGCTCGTCGAATTCTCCGTGCACTCTCTCAGTTAGAGTTAATCAAGACAGGCCCCGCAAGTCCTATTTGAACGCTGGATGACATTAAGGACTTAGAAAGAGTTTGCTAATGGTTGCTACCACAGATGAGAGTATACTTTGAATCATTTCTATGACATATATCAGCTACTCTTTGCAACCAGGGAGCTGTATCAAAACTTGATAGTACACTGTTATCAACGATACAGTGCTCTGGATTTTTCAAGAGTTTAACTCTCCACCAATCTCTATAAAGACTCTCGTCATTCTCTGCTTAGTCTTGAGAAAATATATTATCAGAACCGAACCTACCGTTAAAAAGTGTATCTTCTAATCATGGCGTAAATTGATTAGTTTTTAGAGATCCCCCAAATGCACAAAGCGCCAGATCCTAGCCATTGAGGGATGTATCACTCATCACTTCACAAACTGTCACGGTCTATCTAAAGTCACATTCAGCTTTATCATGCGGCTCATCTTGATCCAGTTCTGCTAAAAGTGCAAACGAATTCCCCAAAAAGAACTATTAACTATTCTACAACATACATTCATGACGTGTAAATCTTTTACATCTCCGTGTAGTCTTTATCACATTAAACAATTACCAACCAAAGTTCTCAGTGTGTAGGTAAACCTCTTCGATTGAACTACCAGCCTTTATGACTTCTTTCTGTAATTCTGATACAGCATTTCCAACATCTATCTGTGCTGATCGTGTACCTGAAACTATGACAGCAGTTTTGGCAAGTAGTGATGTACTCATAACGTAGTCTTTTAATAATGGTTTCTGTCCATGATGGATATTTACGAACTCTTTAAAGTTGCTAGTATTCACTTTAATGGAGCTATCTTTGAGCTTTGGAACATTTGAAATAATATCTTCTTTCCCCAAGGATCTAATCGGATGGAGATTTCCTTTGACAATTTCTGGGCGAAGACTATCTTTAGAGTTAGTCACGAAGACATTAATACTGAAAAGTGATAAAAACTCTTCATCCTTTTCCAAGATTGAATTCAATAAGTCTATTAGTTGATTTTTAACCCATTCCAAAGAATCCAAATGTCTGATAATCCAGGTGAAATCAACCTGTTGTACCTCATTTGATGGATCGCCTAAATTCTTAGCGACATTCAACATGAATGGTAAAGTGACTGAGATACCAGTTCCAGAAGCAACAAGAATAAGCTTGTCAAATGCTAAAGGATCCCGATTCATACCCCCATACGGGCCATCAATGAAAACTTTGTAGTTCTTTTCTAAGGTGGATTCTTTCAAGACACTTTCATAGATCTTTCTAGTTAAACCTCCGTGTGGTCTGACCATCATTTTCAGCGTTGAGCCACCAGATGTTTCAGGAATCGTTACAATGGAGAATGGATGATTGTCCAGAGTATGAACACCACTCATGAATCTAACAAATAAATGCTGACCAGGTTTCCAAAAGAACTCAAATTTGTTTCTGATCGGAACTGTGATTTCAAACAGATTATTTGGCAATGCCTTAACCGTGGCATTCTTATGTTTAAAGACATAATCATTCGGTATGAATGGTGACTTTAAAATAGTTCTATAAATCATCTGAGCAGCCCAAAAGCCAAAACTTCCCCAAATGTATTCCACTCCCATTGCGCCATAAATGTGCCACGTTAAAGTACCAACATATGCTAAAGCCAATATCCAATGCGTGTGCCAGAAGACTTCATAGAGGTACTTTCTGACAAATCTCAAACCACAGAAACATAAAAGGAACAAAAAAACCAAAGGAGGAACACCATTTCTATACAGCTCTCTGCTATGCCAACGAGATTCCAGTCTGGCAGCACCACCTTCCAATGAATCCTGGACTAAGAAAGGAATAGTATGAACTAATGATAGAAACAATGATCCCCAACCCAATGCTTGATGGAAAACATTCAACTTCTCATAACTAACTCCAGTGATACCACTGATGAAATTGGTCTTCCCAGAAATGATGATCAAGAAAGGAGTCATTCCCATTACTAACATTCCACTTCTTTGAGCCAATGGAGGTGTTCCAAATTCTGCACAGCCTCTGTAATAGAAATGCGGGATGAAAGTATAACAGAGGATGTATAAAGTGGATGCAAACAATAAGAAAATTGAACCAATGGAAGCTGGAAGACCCGTGATTCTGGAAAATATGAGTGGAATTCTCTTATATACCAAATATCTTGAAATGGCAACTGGTTTTCTAAAAACTCTGGCACTTCTTGAACCATAGAATCTTGAACGGGTATCACTGAAGACATAAAACACTTTTCTCATAACGAACAAGAACAGAAGAACCACTCCAAAATACAGACTGTAAAGGCCGTAAACACTTTGTTTGGCCCATTTGATAGTGGCTTGTGAGGCCATTTTGTATTCGGCAAACAGCTCTGTGTCTACATCTGTAAGACAATTGAGTCCCTTGTAGTACTTGACCATTATTTATTGGGTATTCATCAATATCAACCACATGCCAACTCACGAGATCGAGACATAAGTCAATAGTTATATTATTTCGGCTTCATAGCATATTTTCAAACTACTCCCGGATCAGATCGTCAACTGGGCGATTTCATTGGTTGCCGCTTTTATTTGCTCGTCGTAAAGACCATTTTGTTGATGAGCAAATAAATAAAATCACATATCCGATCATTAATTGTTTCAGAATTCCTACGATGAGAACTTGATTATCTTATCAATACGTACTTTCTTTATTCCTCTATTCCGTATACTGACGCAACCTTCCGCAGGATATGCTGTTTCTTGGACAGCTGATGCCAACAGTAGATCAGCTCAGTTGGGACAAAAACAGGACTCTATCCCAACAACTAATTCTGCCCACAAACCTGGCATAGGCAGTTCACAATCTTTCTCAAAGTCAAGATACAACGCCAATAGAACAACAATAACCACTACCAAATAATTGATCAGCAGCAAGGAAGGTAGTACTAGCTAAGTTAGGAAACTCCATCATCATCAGCATCAGCAAATAAAGTACCAATAAATGCCCTTCCTAAGTGTAATGCGGTGCTGTAAACGTGCCAAAGAATCGAAAATATACATGGAGACGCTGTTGCAATCTTAGGACTTGCGGTAGATTGGGAGCCAACGCAAGTTGTGTTGTAATTCTTGTGGATCCCGCTAGTCTAACACCAAAGTGGGACCTGGAATACTAAAGTACACATAACGTGGAAGCGATAGACTAGCAACCAACGCTGCAATATCTCAAAGCAAGAAACTCACTTCAATCATAATGACACTTGGTATCCTCATGAAACCATTGGGTCCCCAATTTTCGAATGCTCTTGATCTTCCACCACTCGGGAATCTTTCACCATCAATGAACAAGACAGATGCCACCAGAGCGAAACTGATGGAGGCAGCAAATATGGCACTGACAAATTCAGCACCTATCCGTGAATCCAAAACAGTGAATAATTCAGTATGATATTCAATGGGAGTACAGATAAACAACACTTCTAACAAAGTGGCCTCTTGATCAACAATAAGTCTTCTAGTTCATTCTCGAACCTAATGGGTGAATACTTTCTATTTCCTTGAAATATCCACTGAGCCTGAAAACGTTCTTTCTTGCTTCAAACAGGAAATACCCGGTTCTCCTGATCTACTGAAATGGAATTATTCTTGAATATAGCGGAGGCAAACCAGTTAATTCCATAGTTGAAATTGTCAAGCACCGGCAGCTAATAAAAGGAATTTCAAGTACGAAAATCATCATGTTTGGAAATGCAAGTCAACTAGTTCCTTCTTACCAGAACCATACGCCTGTGAACATGATGCTTCTAAGCGAGTCCGCATCAACTTGACTTTCCATTTACGGTAACAGTCTCTGCAATTTTTTTTTCACGGTACATAATTCTTCATGACGACTACAGTTACCCAGCAGTACCAAGATCTAATCCCAAATCCAAATTAGGATACTTACAGTTATTTGATCGTTCTCATGACCGAGTTTCAAATGTTTATTCTAAGAATGAACAAATACCTAATCATAGCTTTTCTTCAATATCTTCACCAATTCTATCTAGATTGACAGAGAAGTTACTCTCGCCTAATTCGAACTTGATTTCACCTTCACCAAAGACTGTTCTTGCATAGAAATCACCTTCAATTGGCTGTAGAACTAATTTAGCAGTTTTACCACCAATAGCATCATGGACAGCTTCCAAAACCATTTCATCACCTTTGAATTTTGAAGTGTTGTTGTTTAGGGCTTCCAAGTATGCATGGACAATATAACCAATTTCTAAATCTGGTCTTTCTTTGGCTTCAGCCGCATTGTAAATTCTCAAGTAATCTGGTTCAAATGATAATGACTCTAAACCGAAGTTCTCTTTAATCTTGTTAATTTCGTCATCGATCTTTGGTTCATATTGTTTGATTTCTTTTCTTTGGAGGAGCGTAAGTTTGGTGGACATCGTGATATCAATTATGGTTAATGAACAGAAAATCAGGGTCCAGCACCCAAAGACGGATCGTGTATGCTTATATAGTCACTCCAGAATTCCATAACATTCTCTCGTGCCTGGTGGGATCTGCGGTTTTTATGGAGTGGTGCTCGGCCGAGTCATAAAAAGGTGGTTGTGATTGGCGGTTGTTGACTCAGTAAGCCCGTAAAGTCTTTCGGAATATCCCAATTAGCAAAATGGATTAGTGGGATATGCACTTCTACTGCCAACCTGCATAACCTTGGATTTAAAATGAATATTGTATATATGTTGAAACTAATATAATACGAAACACGATACTGATCAGATGTCCTGCACCTAATTTGGGAAAGCGTATGACGACGGTCAAATGTAACTTATGTGGTGTATCTGAAATGTCTCTGGCCTTTATCAGTAAGATCTGCTATCTCTTCATCTTCTAAACCCTCAATGTTAAGTTTCTCTTCAGTTTCAATTTCGGCAGCTTTGTCTTTGTTTTTATTCATGATAATACAACAGACCCAGTATAAAGAAACAAATAGCATACAGCAACAATAGCCAACCATGATACTAGCGAATCCAACATGATATCTCGGAGCATCCTTTGCACGGAAGGTTTGAGTACCAGTGACTGCACCACCTGCATAACCAAGATAATTGAACCCATAAGTGACGGCTTTCTTGGTGTTTCCTGCAGTGTTTGCTTGAACTAAAGAAATCATCACAACATACGAGGCAAAATAAAAGTACATTAGATATAGACCAACAAGCTGCGCAGCAGTGTTTGATTGATCACAAGCATAGCATACAACGGCTCCAACTAATGGAACCACAAGTGAGATTAGAGCACATAATGAACGTCTGTTACTCCATCTGGCAGCCAACCAGGTGAAACCAAAAGCCGCTAAGGAGGCAATAACACCTGTTGGCATACCCATTAATGAAGATTGAACTGAAGTGAATTTCAAGTTTTTGATAATAATGGCGTTAAAAGTGGATAGACCACCATTTGGGATATTGATACCGAAGTTAAATAGCATAACAAGGTAGGTACGTGGGTCCATGAAGGCTTCACGGACTTGATCCCATTTGAATTCATTCGACGAGACACCAGTACGGTTAGCGGCCATTCTTTTCACCATATAAACTTTCTCGCTTGGGGTTAACCATTTGGCGTTTATTGGAGAATCTGGTAAGAAGTAAAACATGAAACAAGACCAGACGAAGGTCAAAGAACCAACCAGAAGGTAGATATATTTCCACGTTGGGATTGCATCACCGAACGTAGATGCTAATGCAGATAAGGCACCATTCACAATCGATGAACCAAAGGCGAAAACAAGAGCAGTTCTGTGAGGAGACTCAGTCTTGGTGTAAAAGACAGAAACCATAATAGAACATCCAGGAACAATGACACATTCAACAAACCCCATAAGGAAACGTAATGTTGCTAGGCCGGCAAAGTCATGACATGCACATTGCAATAGAGTAAATATAGACCATAATATAGCAGCAGTTGCAATAACTTTACCAGTTCTGAATCGTTGAACTAAGTAGGACATTGGCCACATGCCAACTAGGGAACCAATAAACAAGATCGACGATAACCAACTGTACTGTTGGCCATGTAAGTTTGTATCGGTACTTAATCCAAAAATAGCAGCGGTACCTAAGGAGACTTTATCAACAGCACCTCCAGTAGCAGTTAAGAACAAGCAAGGGAGTAAGATCCAGTCAGTCTTTTTGAGTGCTCTGCGTTCTTGCTCTGGAGTCAATGGTGCATACTTGCCATCGTTTTCAAGCAAAAAAATACCAGCATCATCACCTAGCTGGAGCTCTATAGTTACTGTTTCATCAACAACAGCAGATTCATCAACAATACCAGCCTCCTTGCTGGTGGACTCTGTGGAGGATTGGTTTGTCTTTGAAGTTTCCATTGAGTTTGACTAGGACGAATTGATTACCATAAGAGAGATCATTATTGTTGACGATGATCGCGTTCTTTTATATCCAGTCATGGGTATCCTGGTGAGCGTTAAGCTGATAACACCCAAACTTCTGTTATCTGATACCAAATAGGTTAGCAAGTCGTTATGTTAGTACAGAACGAATGTGAATTGTTGGATGGTCGTCTCGAACATCCGCTTATCAAAAGTGATCACCTCCGAAAAAATGGCAGTTACAGACGATTCGACGCCTGATTTGCGTTTTCCTCTTCTTAATTTCAGCCTTTATTGTTAAATTCGTGTCAATGTCTTGGTTCTTGGTTCGTAATTCTTGGTGTCAGCTCTTGGTTCTTGGCCCTTCCTTACTAAACGCAGAATCCTGACGCATCCTCAGCATGTATATATGGTTCTCAGAGCATTCCTATCGGGTTAATTTTAATAGCGGAGATGTAAATCTCAAGGCAATCAAAAATCTGCTACAACCGTTTGAGTGTTTTCTTAAGCTAAGTGAGTCGTTACTTTTACATGTCGCTTCCCGAACCCAAAGGTCCAGAGACCAGAATTCAGAGTTCCATGATCATCTAGAGCTCAGTCTCAAGCCTCTCATTAGGTCGGAGTCAACTTTTGCGGGTATCCGATAAGGTTTGATGTGATAATCGAAGACTAGAGTTTTTGAACTACAGAGCCCTTCTTATTCTGAGTTCTACTGCGGGAGTCTCTTTGATCTCTGTGTTCATTTCTTGTGCCCACAATCTATCCTGTGGTCAAGTAATAATTTCCTGCAAGTTATCGCATTTATAGGAGCGTATATATTACCTTTTACGATATTGTTCCTAGATTTGGACATCATATCAAGCTCAGCTCGATTTGATCGGTTATTCCAACAGCATAATTATACAATAGGAATAGAAACACTGTGATTGTGATACTGGTTAATATGTTGCGATCTCCAAGAAATTGATATTTTACAGCGCAGGATGTTGGTGAGTTCCACATATACTTGAAAGATATAGAAACTGGAGAAATAACGGAGTCGTGCCGAGAAAGTGTGTGAGTTTCCCGATACGGATAAATCCGACACTTACTTCAATACCATATTTTGACGGTGCACTAGTAACTAGATTCACAAGATAATAAGCTACCTACAACCAGATTGATCGCGTATAGTCATCTCAGCTGGGGCTGGGGCTGGGGCTGGTGAAATGGAGTAAAAGCGGGTGCATTGTAGGTCAAGGACTATTTCGCTTTGCAAGGGCCTGCTTGATGGATTATGTCACTACGAATCGAATAAACACGAGTACTTAAATCAAACGAGTTTCTATTTATTATGATCCTACCGTAAAATACGCCGCCTCATCATTTATCACACATCACGAATTTCAACATTTGTTTCGGACTTCTTTGATATAGATTCATCAACAGTATCGCCAGCAATTTCACCTTCATCTTCGGAATCAGTAACAATAGTCTTAGTGTTGATTTCGTCATCTGTAATCGCAGTAAGATATGTAACTGTTGGGACAGATGCAAAGAACACGGCAGCAGAAACGGCCAAGTTGGTCATATCACTTGAATCCACAGTACCCACAACGAAGGCCATACATTGACCAAGGGATTCGAAACATCTGATCCAACCAGTAACTTGTGGAATTTCACTGGATGTGAAATGATATGCACCAACAACCCAATATAACCAATTGAAAACTAACTCTTGAGGAATTTTGAAGACTTGCATTGGGATAAAGGCTCTATTGAAATTTGAACTACCGGTCCAATCAATACCAGATTCTGGATTTTTGTCAAAGTAACTCTGAATAATGAAAGCCCAAATGTAAAACCCTGTATTGAGAATGACAATAACAGCCCAAGAAACTTGAACTTTGAGGGATTTTCTGAAGTTCAAATCCAACATATACCCAGCAACAACATCAACCAGAGCAGGAATTAAAGCACTTAACAAAGAATTCAGAGCACGGACACGCACTGAAAATCTATGAGTAGCGAAATTCCCTTGCCATGTAAGGATCCAGACATTTGAAATCATCAATGGGACTAAACATAAAACCTCCTTCTTTTTCAAAACTCTGAATAAAGTGTTGACTCTTTGCCTCCAAGTTTCTTGAGTAATATTGCTTTTCAAAATGGATCCATCTTTTCTGTATAACTTTTCCGGTGGTGATAATAAGAATGATAAAGGTAAACCAAGACATTGGATTGATAACAAGGCAATATATGTGTCTAATGAGATGGACCCAGCTTCGTTATTATTAATATTCAAAGATAATGTCACTGCACCAGCGATCAAACCACCAATTTTGTTGAGAAGCATCCATGTACCAACAAACAACCCACGCTGGTGATCCAATGGGTACAGGGCCGCGACCGCACCTTCAGCAGTCCAGAAACCTGCTGCTGAAATACCACAGGTAGCTGCACCGAACATAACTAACCATTGAGTACCATCCTTAGAGTTTTGGTACAGACCGGCAGACCACACGACATAACCAAGTGTACCAATAGAAATAATAGGTTTAATACCAACTTTATTAATCAAAATGGCATACACTGGCGAAAGAACAAACATAATACCGAATAAAATAGCGATCGAAGTATTGGCTGTTCCAACTGTCTGCAAACCACCAGCACCTAAATTGGCAATGGCAGACCTATGCTGACTGTTAGTATCGATCTCTCCCCGTCCTAGTCGATATTATCAACTTACCAAATACCCGGTTGTGTAAAGGACAGAAGTCCAATGATAATAGCTTGAGCATAGACGCCTCTATATAGCTTATGAAACTTTGAATATTGCTCTACCGCATTCGACATCTTGAAAGTGAATAGGTTGAATAGTCGATGCAAAGGAGCATAATGTCTTGCAAACCAGCATTCTATCTGTCTTTTATAATATTCTATTGTAATCTGATATGGCTTTGCGTTTGTGAGTCGTGATTAATGGCAAAGGTGTGGTGTCAGTTGGTTGATAAACTCTCAACTCTTAGCTCATCGTGAACTGTGGAAGGCTTGTAAATTGTGCCCAGCGTGTTTGGTTTACGTCACATGAAAAGGGAGATTAATGGCGCAAAACAACGAGATGAAAACTGATTGATTAAGAAAGAGTAGTAGGACAACCACGAATCACGATGGACCAGGGCCCTGTATCCGGGTGTTTTGTAGCGATATCCTGTACAGATTTTTGATGAGGCTCTCCTGCTAGATTTACGTCGAATTGCCTAACATCGGTTCGGAAGGCCTTTTTTTTTGTTCACAGTTTTTCAGCCAATTTCCTCTGGAAATTTAAAGGCCAAATTAAGACGATAATCGGACAGCTTTGAGGTCGGATAATAAGCGAGGAACAGGTTCAGTTGGAAGGCTCTGTCGTACACTGCCTGGTTTTGGGATTGGGCTGCGAAGTTTGGGGACCTTCGAATTCTGTGAGTGTGAGTCATACTCGTACTAGTACGGCTGTACTTTTTATTCTGGCTTTGCGTCAGTTGGAATTCAGCCGTTCACCGGTTATGAGTTTGATTTGCGAGCCGAGCCGATGGTCGTAAGTAAGAAGAATGTTTCAATTGACTTCCACCTAAAGCAGCCTTAACGGTGTGTCCCAGTTTTTAATGTGTATACAGCAACCTTGGGAAGAAGTACGTGCTTACCGCAGAAAATGCCAACAAAAAATTAACAATATATCCGTGCCAATTTGATAAGAATTGCGGCACCACCACAGCGTTATACACAATACACAATTTCCTCGTTACATGGATGTCATTGCGTTTTAGTATTTCTTCCTTTATTCACAATATGCTTTCTCTTGCACTTTTGTGATAACCAGCAGAAACTAATGAAGTCCGGAATTATTTGACCGCTAACTTCAGATCCAGTTGTTAGCTGATAGTTCAGAAAGGGCAGGAGCCTTAATTTGCATAACGAGGTTGAAACCCTCGTGTTACTCAGCTTGAAGTGTATTTGATATGATAATTATCACTTATTCGGAAGGGAAGGTAAAGAATATTCCACTTGTAGTTCATTAGATAGCCTAGAATAAACAACAACAGCAACGAAGCACCCTAACGTAACTAAAGGCCTCCAAATTATGCTAATCCAGAATATGACACTAGCCCGGAACGACTCAATGAATCTGACATCAACAATAGCTATCAAAAATAACTTCAGCAGAATGTCACCACAAAAAAATATCAACATACTGGAGGAAAAAACCATTACAAGCTTGTCGTCAGTATGGGTTCTATATACTTTGCAAGC
This sequence comes from Komagataea norvegica, assembly GCA_030567455.1. NCBI lineage: Eukaryota > Fungi > Ascomycota > Saccharomycetes > Phaffomycetales > Wickerhamomycetaceae > Komagataea > Komagataea norvegica. The sequence continues at coordinate 25,235 of JAJLSD010000068.1, forward strand.
TAGAACCCAACCACAAAATATGAGACCGAAGACATAAGCAAGGTATATCAAACTCACAAGTACAATATTGGCCAAATTGAACACTAGCGATGAAGTAGGTAATAATGTGTAGATTGGGTTTTGACCAGCTCTTTCACAAGATTTTTGCACAGTGAGAGAAGCATTTAGGAACACAGCCAATTGCGTATATCCATTGCACCCCTCTACCTTGTTGAAGACCTTGTCTATCACCACAATAAACGCATAGCATTCCGAAACCACTCTTAGAACCCCAACAACACTCCTGTAAAGGCCATTCCACTGAGAATAATTAAAATGGTTCAGGCTCAACTCCAAAATCTCGAACGCTGATGCTGCTATCACAGACGTCATAATCAACAACAGAGAATAGACGAGCTTGAGATATAAGCCCGAAATTAACCATATAATAAGCGTTGGAATCAAACTAACAAGCATCCAAAATATCAGATAGTTACTAACTGTGCTTTTACCATTCGACCCATCTTCACTGAATTCGATCAAATTTGAAACTTTCTGAAACGGATTATAATCAGCACTGACACACCAGAATCCTGCGTGTCCCTCCTTGATATCGTAGGTGTATTCGTTATTATCTTTGAACTGCAGGAATTCAAAACTGTCACTGGATGCGGTTGGATAAAATACGCCAGAATAATCAACACCCTGACAGGTCACGTTTTGCGTATCTTCCTTTCCCGACGACGACCAGCAGGTGAATGGTCTTTGTTCGGTATATTTCAACGCATTGGTGAAATTTGACAGTTTAAAGATGGTTAACTCTGCTTCATCGTCCCACTGCTTGTCCAATTTGATGTGAATCCTTTTCGCAGAATAGGAACACTGGTAATAGGAATCTTCAAAACATGAGGCAAGGCCTATCAATAACGCAAGTGCAGCTAGATAACCATTCATATGTATCTGTGAATCAGTTGTGCTCCTTAAAAGTCCACCTGGAAACTATCCTATGAACTCCACAGCACCGGCGAATTCCTGGACGTTCAGTTTAGTCATAATATTGCCAACTTCACTGTAGATCCTCGAGTAATGCGAACACTGATGTGCCAGATTTTCGGAATCTCGGCTTCCGGATCGGATGGGAAGCTTTTTCGTTCACATAACCATTCTCTAAACAACATCTTATCCAATATATCCCTGATACTTCAAATGAACAGTTACCAAAATTGAAGGCTCAATCTAGTGAAAAGACTGAAAGTTTGGACTTTTTGGAAAAACCAGGCTATAGCAAAAAGACCACAATTAGTTTTTTTGAGAATGTTCTAATGAAGTTCCAGATCCACAGACACTGTTTATGCTAAACCATCTGTCTTTGCGTCAAACATCACAGATGTCTTTGTGTCAGATACCACAAACCCAAAAAGTGAGAAAATACTTAAATGTCTGAATATTCCACAAACCACAACTTTTTCCTTTGCTTCTACTCACCACTTTATTCTGACCACATTATCAAGAATCTGAACTGTCAAGACCTCATATTCTCCATAGCTAATAGGTTTTAGGTGATTGTTGAGTTATGGCGTTGTTGGCTGTAACTTCAACTAATTATCGAGATGTGTGAATTTTTGGTTATTCCAGAGGAAAGGCTAGAAGTAGAAGAAGTAGGTCTAGAGTGACGACCATGTGAATGTTTACCTAATCTTGGAACATCGGATAAGTAGTACTTTGATTATTGAGATAGAATTGTTGTGTAGATTGAATCAGTTATAATAGAACTGTAGGCCTGAAAGATCAATAACGATCTTGTAAATATAAGGTAAGTAGTCCTTAGTTGGTCCTGTATAGTTCTTAATATCGTTCTTGATATGGTTATCAATATGGTTATTGATAATTGTATTGATTCTTTTTTATGCTTAACAGAAAGATAATTCATTAGGACTTTTCTTCTCACATATATAGCAGTTAATAAGGTTGCTCATAAATAGAGCAATTAGTCAAGTTGCATCATAGTCAATAAATGTCAAAATAAAGAACAACGCAAATCGTAATTCTATCTCGGGAAGAAACATTTTATATGCACCTTGATCATAGGAATAACGTCTATTAACCTAGCTAGTGTGAGACTCATCAGTTCAGTTGACGTTACTCACTAAAACTCCCTTTTGTTAGTATTCTTTCAGATAACTTAGTTTGAATAAGTTATTCTAATAGGTCATGAGAAAGCATTACGATAGCTTCTCTTTTGAACATTTAACATTTTGATTTAAATTCTGAATTTATATGCACAGATTCGAAAACGTAACCATTGGATAAACATCAAAGTCCACAAAATTACTGTTGACATGAGATCTGAAAAGATTGCTAATTAGAGGTAACTGTACGACTCTCAGATAATGAGATTATATCAACAAATTGACTTGAATGGTTCCTCCACATGACTCTGTTACTGATACTCGCATGGCACATCATTCAGATCTGGGTTCAGATTCACACACGGACTCACACACAGACTCACACACACCATTCAGAGACAGATCTCATTTTATTCCAGAGTTAGGTTTCAGGCGATTGTTGAGTTATGACGTTGTTGGCCGTAACTTCAACTGATTATAGAGATACATGACCCTGTTACCGACACGCGCATGCCACATCATTCAGATTTAGATTCAGACTCAGATTGAGACTCATTCATATCCACACTCAGACTCAGATTCAGACTCAGACACAGGAAGGTCGCAGACATTTAGTCACACACAATATCCCAGCAATTATGATTCAACCTGCTAATATTTACATAATAATGGCTTATAATATGATAGATCAGTCACTGGTCTATTCAAATGTCTCAGATACCAGATAGAAGATGGTGAGAATAGAGACGACAGATTAGTCAGGCTAATTAAGGTTATCAAGCAAACCAATAAAAGAATCCATCAGTTACCCAAATAATATGACTAGAATCAATCGTTCCACTGAAGTTGACATCATTACTCCTTCAGACAGACGGCTAACATAACGCGGCCGTCGGTATACTCTAAATCCTTATTCTCAGAGATAGTACACCTAGCTTTTTGATTTAAAGATTTCAAATATTGGAAGGCATGATTTTAGACATCCCGAAGGGGTTCCCGACGGTAAAGTCCACTTTTCAGCGTTTCTTGGTCTTGATGTATTCCTCATTCAAGCCTGACCGATAAGGATTTACACACGATAGTATTTGGAAGTATTTGGATGTTTTATATATACAATAAGTAATTTGGATAATATTTGGCTATCCTACGTTATCTGTATGTTCAACATCATAGGACTTGCTTGGACAAGCATACCATCAACGGACCAATCAGACCCTTGTCCCATAACGTCCGCAGAGTATTCGTCCGCAATCAAAATCAGGATCCATCTCCGATTTTTGGTCAATATGCATCACGGGAGGGTGTTGTTTCATTAAGTTATTTTCCAACGTTTAACGACTTAATTTATGAATAAGTCATTCAATTTCATACTATAGTGTCGTTATAATTGTGTGGCATTTGCTTTAAGGCTTATAGTCGCTTTATAGCTAGAAGAGTATTCTCAGAAATAGTAATCTATGCAGTGCCTATCAAGGTTGATCGTCCAACCTAGAACTGAATCATAAAATTAAGCTGGTGTCATAGAAAGCCATTAGCTGGGATGACAAAAAAGGGAAGAGTTAATCAGCTGAATCTATAATTTTCTAAAAACCCCCTGGAATTACATGTGATAATTGAGTAATGCGGTAGTCCGTTTATCAAAAGATTTGACACCGAAAGAGCCATAGACATACAGAAACCAGGATAGTCAATACTATCCGCACCATCCCCAAAATACCTTCGTACTTTAGAAATCTCATGTCATAGAAAATAGGAATTCTTTTTAAGGGCAGAGAACCACAGGCGAAGTTCTTCCAACATAACGCACACCTTGCAATGTATAACTTTAAAAGAAATTGGTCGCATCATCACTAGATCAAATCTCAATATTACCAGATCCTAACCAGCCCAGTGAGATCTGCCCCTCATCAGCCTCCTCCAGGCCAAATTTCGTCTCAATATCATGTGGTTGAGCTGTAAAACGGTGGTCATGTCTCAAAAATGTCTCAAAAATGTGGGTTTTCTTGTCCCATCCCCTTGGTGTTTTTTGAGAAAATGTGGGTTTTCTGGATCCATCACCCTGGTTTTTTGGTGTTTTGATCAAAAAAAAAAAAATCCCAGACGGTGGTCGGAAGAAAATCACGTGACTTTCCACGTGAAAAAACGTTTTTTACCCCTTAGTTCTTCCACCGGTGTTCTATGAGCTTAATAGTACTATGACGCTGTTGCTGGTGACCGTAGGTCTCTAATAGTATGTCTAAAGTTTATTTTAAGGTTCTGGTGGGTATACTGTTGCTGTTTGTTCTTCATCGATGCTCTCTGTTGCCCTGTTCAAATGTCAGAAAGTATGATTTTCAGAAGGAAAGCGTAAAGCTTGGATTTTGTTGCAACGCTCAATACTTATTGGATGGATGATACCCAAAATTGATATACTGGGGTTTGGGGTGGATAGCGCCAGGAACAGGAAAGAAATTAGCTAGTAACTTCGGTTTCAGAAGAGAGTTTCTCTTTTGAGTGAAATAGGTAAGGTCCGAAGCGCTGGTATGATAGTAGTTAGTTGAAGCCCTGAGTATTCCGGTCTTCCTCTCAATTTGCATCCAGGATGATCTGTAGGACTTTGGCTTACGCTGCCAAAACTGTTCTAGTAAAAACCCCAAACTTTCGTGGTCTGTGCTATGCAACGGCAACAATCATACAGTCAATTCGTGGTGCATTTTTTAACCGGTCCTCGCTGGGTTTTGACATCCACCAAAATTATGCACAGAAGAAGCAGTTGTGGAGTTTCCAGCAATTCGACTAAGCTCGATCGCAGCTTAAACGTCTCTGGATAGTTCTCTTGAATGGACATTTTCAGCTGTCTCTTTTCTCGATGTCCTAACAGTGGATGCAGAAAGTACTAAAGTCCAAAGGCACACTTTGTAATAATCTTAAATGTATCGACGTTTGCTGAACAGTCATTGGCTACGAAGTTCATTTCAAGGTGGAGTTCGTCTAGAGGAAAGAAGAAGAGAACCATAGTAAAAAGCTCTTAGTTTATCTTACACTTTCACACTACATAAGATTCTCAGTAGGACGTTGTGAGCTCTGATTATTAGCTTCGTTTACTCAAACAGGTCAATATTGAGGTGGCCGAATCAATTATCCGCTGCATGGTGCCCTCTGGGCTCTGGGCGAAGATGCAGATTAGAAACGTTCTTGCCCGCTCTAATACTGTGTTCTTGGGCCTTGGGCCTTGGGTCTTGGGCCTTGGGACTGTGAATAATAAATATGGTCCATGGACCCTCTCATTTGGTGTGGCGTTTACTGTTCGGATGGTGTAGTGTATAGCAATATTGGGTTATATAACGGTTATGTGTCTAAATGCATATCACATTGAACCACAGAACCCACAGATCTCGGATAATTTCTCGCTGTGACCTTGGAGATAATCCGACTACAGTCAGTCCTTATAGACGGCTGACATATTGGTTATTATTATAATACTCAGTTTCCCACGCTCCCACATTGACCTAAAACGGCCAAAGGAGAGCAGGTAAATCTCTCTCCTCAAAAGTAGCCATTTGAAAAGAGACTTGAGGAAAGACTCGAAGGTAAACAACAACAAAGACAGCAACGTTCTAATGGCAGATTAAATTGGAATAAAAAAAAGATGTATGCGATAATAAAAACAGTGGATTGAAATTTTTTAGTTTGCGTGATTGACGATCCCTTTGTGGTGATTTAATCTCCTGGGATGGTGTGATCTATTACTCTACAGACAGCTACTTAACCGATCGCATTCTACTACGTCCGCGTAAAATTCAACGACTGGAGATGCCGTCATGATAAGCTAACCACAATTATTCTGGTTTTTTATAACGCCGTTCATTTATCCGGGTCCCGCTCATATAGAATCAGGGTCTTTATGCTGTATCTCTGAGAGCTACTGTTGCTTTTGACAGCCATAATTTGCACTAATAATTTCAGCGTACCGCTTGTGGCGCCAGCCCTCTCGAAATTTTTCTCACTATGGCATTCCCTAAGCTCTGAATCAGACCCTGAGAATATAAAACACAGTGAATAGTAAGGTTTTCTTGTAAAAGGATTTCGCAAGATACTTCACCTCATATAATAGTAGATATGACATCAACTGAGAAAGTTGCTGCTCAGGATAAGGTTGAGTCCATTATTTCTGATAATGATTCATCTCCGTCTACAACTGCTCAAGTCGATAATCCCGAATACGAGAGGGTCCGCAACGCCGTGGAAACCACTGGGTTCTATACATATGAGGAGGAGTCTAAATTGTTAAGAAAGGTTGATAAGCGTCTTTTACCGTTACTGATTTTGTTATATCTTGTCAAGAATCTAGATGCGAATAATGTTAGTTACTTGCCAGCTATGAATGCAAACACTGAGCATAACATTCTTATTGAGTTGGGTATGTCCAAAAATGATTGGGCATGGGTCGGTACTTTGTACTTCATACCTTTTGTCCTTTTCGAAATTCCATCGACTATTCTATTAAAATACTCTACTCCTAGAGTCCATCAATTTAGAATCTCTTTTATTTGGGGAATTGTTACTGCTTGTCATGCTGCTGTTCAGAACAAAGAAGGGCTTTACACAGTTAGATTTTTGCTTGGCCTCTTTGAAGCGGGTTTATTCCCAGCCATGTTAGCACAGTTGACATACTGGTACAGATCTGATGAAATTACAACGAGAATGGCAGTCTTAGGTGTCTTGGGTTCATTTGCTGATTTCTTGACGGCTTTTATAGCCCTTGGATTTTCTTATACATCTGGTAACGTGAACAATATGAGTGGATGGAGATGGATTTTCATTACTGAAGGTTCCATTACTGTTATTTTATCCTTTTTTATCTTGTTTTATTTACCAAACTTCCCAGATGATAGCAAATGGTTAACAAATGAAGAGAAGGCATTTTTAGTAGCAAGACTTCCAAGAGATGTTCCAAAAGTTACCGATAAGAATTTCAGTATTTCTGAAACAAAAAGAGGAATGAAACGTCCTACAACTTGGTTGTTCTCCTTCTTGAAATTATTCCAAATTTTGGGTACCAGTGGTATGACATTCTGGTTACCAACTATTATTCAGAACTGGGGTATCACTTCAAGTGCACTTTCACCATTGTTAAATGTTCCAGTATCAGCGGTCTCAATCATTTCTGGTATTTCATTCTCAATCCTGGTGGATAAAGCCTTGGTCAGGCCAGGTGTGTTGGCCCTGGTGGCGTTGAGTTGTACCTTTGTATCCTTCATTGTCTTGACTACTATCACTAATAAAGTGGCTCTATACATTTTCATTATCCTGGCCACTTTAGCTTCTTCTGCGGATGGTTCAGTGTTAACTTCTTGGTTGGGTCAGCAGCTGAAAGGTACTAGTGAAGTCGAGTTCATTTTCGCCTTTTCGAACGGTGTAGCGCAGATAGCTCGTATTATAAGTCCACAAGTTTGGAGATCACAATATGCACCTCGTTACACTGTTCCCTTTGGTGTCTGTTTGGCTTTTATTGGTGCATCCTTGTTACTCGTTATCGTTATCCATATCGTAACCAGAGAAAAGACTAACCGTATCTTTGCTGAGAGAAAAGTAAGACTTAGAGAGCAGAAAAAGGATCCAAAGGATAAACCAATATATAATGAAGATACTGGTCCAGCTTTGCAAATTGAAGACTATGCCGAAGATAAAAAGGATTCAAAATAGATGTGAGTATTTTTAATTCAATGGACAAGTAAAGCCGCGATCTAAAAGACCAGTGCTACGAGCACAGTTGTATAACATCATTAAAACGTAACCATTCACTGATATATAACAACCGATTTGTTCAGCTCAAGGGGAACCAACTCCCACCCCACTAGTTCATTTCTTGCCTCTCTTCTTGTTACTCTTTTTCTTCTTTTTATTTCTTGGTTTATTAGAGCTCGAAGAGTGCTGTGGGGTTTCTGGTGGTGGTGAAGGTGAACTCCCTATAATGGTCCCCTCTGACACGGGGCCTTCGACATCTTTACTGACATCTTCTGAAAGTCTTTTATCATTGTGATTAGCTTGTTCTGTGGAGTTTGAAGGTTGAGGAGAATCAACAGCAAAATTCGTAGTGTCTAGTAAGTGAGTCTGGGGTTCATCATGCGATTGTTGAATGTCAACCCTAGCCTTTGATTGTGATGCATTATACTTCTTAGCTGGCACTTCACTGTTCGATGGATCATCGCTTAGTTTTGAATTCAGAAGCAATAACGATTTGGAAGAATTCGTGTTAGTTTCAATGTCATATGCGTTGTTTCGAAGGTCGAATACAGATGATCTTCTTTCATACAACCCGTCATTCAGGTTTTCCTCAGCGGAGTCATCATTCTGTAAGACCTCCTTCAGTTCTTGCTTATAACTTGGAGGTTTGCTCCGTTTGTCTGACTCTTTTCTTTGAATATTATTATCATTATTAGAAGAAGAAGAAGGGGCTTCCTGCCGTAGGGAGGACGTGAGAAGTGCACTGGGGCCGAAAAATGTCTCTTCTTCAATAGGATATGTTGGCGGTAGCTCCTCCCCTTTATCTAATATCTCTCCAACTTCTTTTCCATACGCTGGAGGAATTCCAATAGCACCAAAAGTTGCACCGAATCCCCATTTTTTGACATTTGCCTCGATGTAAACGAACCCTAGTTGGCCAAGGTTGACACTGACTTGACAGGGTCCTATGGCACCAACATGAGGGTATAGATCAAATTTCAAATTATGTATAGCATCATGCACCTTCTTACCATTATGAGTGAAAAATATCGTACCGGAACGTTGTTTGAAACCGACACCTAGAACGTCCCCTTGTTGAAGTTTGTTAAAGATGGCAGGAGTAGAAAATGGCTCATTGATACGGATACTGCCTGTTGAATCATATGCCAGTGAGTACTTGTAGTGTCCAGGGAGTGTAAATAATGGGTATGGTTTCGAAGAGAGCCCAATTGAGACCAAAGACTCAGCAGGTTTGTAGAATAGCTTCACCTCAAAATATGTTGTATCTGCAGTCGTCAAGGGTAATGGATAGTTCAGAATTGAAGATAAAGGAGCGTTGGAATCAAAGGTCAAGTCAAGTTTATCCTCGATTTCAATATCCACATTTCTTGAGCTGTACCACTCTAACGGAGTTTCAAAAGAATAGGCCTGGATTCCTCTTTCGTTAATATATTCCTGTTCGATTTCCGAGACAGTAGCACCTAACGGCTTGATCACAGGCGGGTTATCACTTTGAAATGATTTGGCAAGCAGATAAGTCTCCCTTTCTTGATCAGATAGTTTCGGAAGCTCATTGTTTTCCTCATACAGCCTGCTCTCCTCGTCGTCAAACTCGCCAGGAACGTTGAAATTTGATCCCAAGAAGATAGGATTGTTGGTGAATGTCAAGTAGACTGCCAGGAGGATCAGTATGACAAACACGAGGGCCAACCCGGTAGAAAGCCCTACTATGAGAGGAACACTGAAATCATTGTCGTCCAGGAGATCGCCTATGTTGGACAGATCCAGGGCGTACATGGTACAGAGAGTGCCGGCCAGAGTATCAATAGCAGCAGTCAGATAGCAGATAGCGCACCTACCAATAAAAGCAACCAGCAACCAAAAAGCAAAGGGCCACAACAAGAGAAATCAGTGTGTGTCTGCAACAAAGAAAAGTTAGTTTATCTATTTTTCTCCAAGCAGTCGCTGTTGCTTACATAAGATTTATTCACAAAGTGTATTCATTACTACATATTCGAGTTTCTTCTGGTGATCTCAGCCTGTGCAGACTGGCCTAGGTCCAGGTCCTCCTCTGTATCGCTCTGGTAGTCTGTGTTCTTCCACTCGACGTAGAATTCTTTGAGCAGGCTCTTTGTTTGCTTCAGGAACAGAGGGTCGAAGGGGAAGTAGCCTTCGAGGTCGATGAACTGCTGCTTAGCCGATGCTGAGTGGCTGCTAGTGACACTCGTGTTCTGTGTGTTCTTGGACAGGTCTGCTGCTGATCTGATTCCTGAGATACCCTTGAGTCTCTCGTTTCTGTTTTTCTGAATAACGGAGAAACAGTATGCAACATTCTCCTCCTGGGCAATTTTGGCAAACATCGACACAACGTTCTCATTGCAGTACTTCAAAGGGTTGAACTTGGTGATCAGCATTCTTTGAAAGAACTGGGGCAAGTTCAGCTCCCAGCCTTCTTCTAACTCGTCGTTTTTTAAATCTTCGTGTCTGAAACAAAAGACGTACAACAATACCTGGAAGGTGGAGTAGAACAATTTGAAACGGTCCATATTCACAACCCCGTTGATCTCCACCTCACGTTGCTCAATGTATCTATTCAACCAACTCATCAGGTATCCCAAGACATAAACTATTTGTGTTTTCTGAAGAGAACGGGCTCTTGACAAATACGATGATAGGTATTGTAACGATTTGATTCTTTTCTCGATTGACTCGTGTGACGAAAAAGAAACGTCAATCAGTGACACAAGAAATGAGTCTGCAAGTTCAGGAAGCTGTTGTGTGAAATAAAACATGATGAATTGTGTGGATTTGGTATAGTAAGTCGGTAGAATATGCGATTTGAAAAGTGATGTGAATATGTTAAAAATTTCAACTGGTTTTTCTTCAAATTCCGCATCTGTTTTACTGGAATGTATTGTCTGTTGTAAGTTCCTGATAACAATCGAAAGAATCGAGTCAAGTTTGTCTGATAGATCCGCAATGTTTGCTATCTGAATTTCATTGATATTGACTTCTTCATCTCCATCGGGGAAATCCTCGTCACTATCAATTTCCTCATCGCTCTCTTCAGCACCAGCTTCTGAGAAATGAACTTTGCGCTTTTTCCCTGACTTGTCATCTTCACGATCGGCTTCTTCTTCTTCGACGTCACTATCACTGTCTTCTTCTTCACTATCACTGCTCGTGTCGTATTCACTTTCTAAGACAGCATCATCTAACTCGTCCAGTTCGTTTTGTAACTCGACATCGATTCCGATGCACCTCTCGATAATCACTCTCCATATACCCTTTCTCAACTCTATAGAGTAACCTTCCACGATAAGCAGATTGCTCACGTAATTCACCAATTCATTCTTGGAGTTGTTCTTGTTAGGGAATGTCTTTATCAGGGTATCATGTATGTATTGGGTTGATGTTGGGATAATTGAGAGGAAATACTGCATCAATTCGTGGTGACAATTGGTCTTTATCGTGGAATGTGTGAATTGTTGAATCAGAATTGATGCGACTTCGTTCCACCATTTGGGCAAGTATGAACATAACGTCATTATAAATCTTTGATACGTTGAAACATCCGGTAGTGCCCACCAGGATTTGAACTTTAGTATGCTAAATATCAGATTGTTTGCCAGCTTGTTATCCAGCTTGGAAATGTTGTTTGTGAGTATTGACAAGATGATTGTGAAGTTTTCTGTGGTTAAAGCCTCTGAGCTTGTCTTTGCCAATGATATTTGGGAGGCCAACGTATCTATTTGAGCAGGATTGTTGTCATCTAGCGCATCAAGGGCAGCTTTTATATAGGTGCGGTATATGTTCGATTGGAAAACATTGCCGTTGGAAGTATTGGAGGTATTGGAGGTATTATTGGTGTTTCCCTTTGAGACCTTTCTCCTCTTTATACTTTGGTCTCTTTCTACATCTTCCTCGCTATGTCGTTTGAAGTGGTTTTCTGAGTGTTTCTCGATTGACATCATGGTAGACCACTCAATGGAGAGACGAAAGCAGAATGAGAAGGAGAAGGAGTTAAATGGGGATCCTGAAAAGGTCTATTTACACTGGCGTTTCAAATAATAAAAATTGTAAGTGAAAAATAACTATAAAAAAAATAAAAAAAATTCTTAGAAAATTTTATTCTGGCTGAGGAACGTGACCAATCACGTGAAAACGGCGTGATTGGCCAAAGTGCTGCCCGAACCAGGTAATAGCGTTGTTATTACGTCATTTTTTGTCGATGCACTAATCGGAGAATCCTCCTGAGTCTATAAGGCTATACTATCCTATCGGTAGTCCTGCGGAAGAACCATACTTACAGTTCATGCAGTGCGGGTTGTGAGCTGATTTACGCCCAAAATTCATCATCAAGGAGATTGCTTATAGGTACATCAACAGGATGGTGTTCATGGGATCATTTCAGAGAACCGAGATCGGGGTTTCTCCCAACGGTATTGCTTAGAAAGCCTGGGTTCTTGCGGAAGAAGCATTCACTTCACTTCACTTCATTCGGATAAACCCTTTTCGCTCCTAGATCTGGATCATTTTGTTGTCCTGAGCATCCTCTAGGAAATTCTTCTTAATTATGGATCTTTGATTGATAGTAATATCCTGTAGTTGATTGACAGTAGCACAAAGAAGTCGTCACTTGTAGTCATTGGTCTTAATTATCACCTTATTGTGAATTGTGGAACTGAATAATTCGAGATCGCCTTTCATTTTGCCGCCGATTAATACTGACGTCTATATCAACAATAGTACTCAATCAAAGTTATTGATATCCCTTTTAAGATCAACTACGAAATAGTCCAGCGGACTTTTTGCTTGAACTATGAAATCTCTCTAGATCAAACAGCGGACAATGTCCCACGGACACTAACTCCAATCAAACGAGTAGCGTTGTACCAACACAGTGCAATGCGGCCGAAATAGAAAGCTTTCCATCTTGCTCATTTCTGCCATCAACGGAACAAAGACTGTATTGGCGCCAAGCAGAGTGCCAGCGGCGTTTAATTCGAGCTAAACGGTTAATTAAACAGTGAGGCTTTGAACTGAACCACAATCAGCGAAGATCTCAATTTGCTTTTTTTTTTTTCTTTTCATGCATTAAAACACCGCCCGACTCATAAACCCTACATCCAAGTCCTGAAAACCATTCCAAAGCTTCTTTTTTTTAAGCGGGTATAGGGAGCAATAACGAAGTCTTACTTAGCTGATTCTCGCAAGGTTCTCTTGTTCCAAGGACCAAGACTCAACGAAAGAATGCTATGTGTCAAAAAAATATCAAAAAACTGAGGCTTTCGCTTGCATGAGCGTTTGCATGGACTGTATGAGTAATGCCCAAGTGTCAAGATGTAACTGTCAGCTCCATTCAGCAGATCGCCTGTTGGTGCAATCTGATATCTGCCCTAAAATTCGAGTCTCGCAAATCACCATGGGTATATAAAATATATCTCTTCCCCCCTGAATCTCTTTTGGCGTTATCTTCTCATCATCCTTTTCAAAGGTTGACTTTATCCCCATTCTCAAAGTCACAACATGACCTCGACTCACGATCCGGATACCAATCTGAATCAAGAGAAGGTTCTTGATCATTCCTCAATCAATTCCAAGGATGTTCCATCTGTCAGTGTTATCGAAATCGATCCAGATGACTTAGGTTTCATCGAAGGTGATATCTCTTTGATGGACAACTCGCCATATCCGGAAGTTCGTGAAGTTGTTTCAAACACTGATGATCCAACTCTTAGCATCAATCACTGGAGAACTTGGGTTCTTACTACGGTTTTCGTTATCGTCTTCTCCGGTGTTAATCAATTCTTCTCATTAAGATATCCTACTTTAACTATCAATTTCCTTGTTGCTCAAGTTCTCGCATTCCCAATTGGAAAATTTTTAGCTGAGGTTTTACCGGATTGGAAATGTAAGAGATATCCATTTTTTGATTTGAACCCAGGCCCATACACTATTAAAGAACATGGGATATTAACCATTTGTGTTTCATTGACAGCTTCGAGTGCGTACGCCACAAACATTTTAATTGCGCAAACTAATTTTTATAACATTGATTTTGGTGCCGGTTACCAGATCTTGCTGGTATGGACTACTCAGAGTCTCGGTTATGGTTTGGCCGGACTTACGAGAAGATTCTTAGTTGATCCACCACAAATGATCTGGCCACAAACTTTGATTAGTATTTCAATGTTTGATACTTTGCATAGTTCAAGTTTACCATCTGCAAATTTAATCGCTAATGGTTGGAGAATCACAAGATATAAGTTCTTCCTAGTTGTCTTTGCAATTTCATTCGTTTGGTATTGGGTTCCTGGATTCTTGTTTAAAGGGTTATCCTATTTCAATTTTGTCCTTTGGGGCCCAAAGACAAGAGATAACTTTGTTGCAAACTTCATCTTTGGTGTTACTGGTGGTGTTGGTGCAATTCCATTGACCTTTGATTATACACAAATCTCGCAGGCAATGACAGGTTCTGTCTTTGCAACACCATTCTGGGTAGTTGCCAACACATATGCATCTGTCGTTATCTTCTTCATTATTTTGTTACCAATTCTTTATTTTACTAATGTTTGGGACTCTAAATATCTACCAGTTATTTCAACGTCAACTTTTGATAACAAGCAGAACAAATTCAACGTTACCCAGATCTTGGATTCAAACTTTAAGATCAGCAAACAAAAATATAGAGAATACTCTCCTCTATTTGTTCCTTTTTCATACCTGTTAAGTTATGCTTTGAATTTTGGTGCTGTTATTGGTATTTTTGTTCATGCTTACTTATACAACGGTAAAGATATTTACAACAAGATCAAGGACTCGAAACATGGAGGTGAAGATATTCACAAGCGTTTAATGAATAAGTATGAAGAAGCGCCAGATTGGTGGTATTTAATCCTGTTTATTGTTATGTTGGCATTATCATTTGTCACTGTTTGTGCATGGGATACAGGTTTACCAGCTTGGGGTTTAGTCGTTGCATTATTGATCGCTATTTTAAATTTTGTTCCGCAGGGTCTACTAGAAGGTATCACTAACCAACACGTTGGTTTGAATATCATTACCGAACTTGTTTGTGGTTATATCTTGCCGTACAGACCTTTAGCCAATGTTCTTTTTAAAGTTTACGGTTTTATCGTCATGAGACAAGGTTTGGAGTTAACAAGAGATTTAAAGATGGGAAGATATTTGAAGATTCCACCAAGATTGTTATTCTTCTTACAAATGTGGTCAACCTTACTAGCTGGTCTAGTTAACGTTGGTGTTCAGGAATGGATGAGATCAAACATTGATGACATTTGTTCCACTACTCAATCTGATGGTTTCATCTGTGCAGGAGGTAGAACTATTTTCAATGCTTCAATCATTTGGTCAATCCCACAATACCTATTCTCTCCTGGACAACGTTATAATGCAATCATGTACTTCTTCCTGATTGGTGCAATCTGTCCTATTTTCACTTATATTTTATACAAGAAATACCCAAACAAATGGTACAGCAAGCTTAATGCGCCGGTCTTCTTTACAGGTCCAGGAAACATTCCACCTTCAACACCTTATAACTACGGTTGTTATTTTATCGTGTCTTTCATATTGATGCGTATCAAGAACCGCTGGGCCAAATGGGATGCTAAGTATAGATTCGTCTTGGGTGCTGCCATTGAAAGTTCTGTCGCATTGGCAGTTGTGATCATATTCTTATGTGTTCAGTATCCAGGTGGTGTCTTGAACTGGTGGGGAAACTCAGTATACAAGAATACGATTGATTATGAAGGCACTCCATTCTATACGTTGAAGGAAGGTGAGACTTTTGGGCCAAAAAAGTGGTGGTCATCAGTCTCAGCGATGAACTAATAATAAATACTGTATCTTTTTATATGATAATCGGTAGTTAGTTGCTTATCGATATCGAAATTGGAGCGTTAGTTCATGTAAGATCATGCAACATCATGCAACGCAATGCATTGTAACCTAGCCAATTTAGCGGGCGTCCAGATCAGGGAATATTCCTCTTTTGTATATATATTATAGTATATTATTGTTTGTTTACCAAACAAAACCACTAAAAGCCATGGCAACAATAAACCTATACTTACCTCTCTCATACTCCCGGTATAGCTCCTCCAGTCATGTCAGAGGCCCCTTCAAGAGTATGTATCAGGTGATTCTAGCATCTATTTATCACTACTAATATCTGTTCTCTCCGCAGACGCCAACGACACCACGGTCGAGCTCAAGAACCCCGCGAAGAAGCTCAAGAGGTGGGACGCCTAGTAGTCGAAGAAGAAGTGCGATTCAAACGGCAGCGGTGCTGCTGACGACGCCGAGACGGACTGGGAAGAGGAGTACAACGCCGCGGAATACGCTAAGGATCCTGTCCAGAGCACTGGCAAAAGAGACTGGACCAGAAGAAGAAGCGGAAATTAGAGATGCTGTTGAAGAAGACGTTCAAGCAAATGATCTAAATGACTCGACTAGAGGAAATGAGACGGTGCATCCGACAGTGGAAGGCGGACTATCAGATCAGATAAGTACCAACGAGGTGGATCCATACTTTGACCATTTTGAACTTGACCTAGGTGATGGTGGGTTTGAACAAGAAGAAGATGATGATAAGTACCAGCAGCAGCTGACTAACAGGACGCCCTCTCCACAACCATATGAATCGCCAGACAAATCCCATCAAGAAATCAAGACGCCGACACGGCCAGCATTATATTCAGATATTGCGATACCTCAAGGATTAGCGCCAGAGGCTGAATTTCTTGATCCTTTCAATGATAATGAGGAAATAATAGAAGAAGAAGAAGAAGGAAAAGGAATCGAGAAAGAAGAAGGCAGCACGGTCGGGACGGGCGCAAAACGAACTCCTATACGGCGTACAAGATCTGTCAGGAAGGTGAAGCCCAACGTCAAGAGAATTAAGAACTTTGTGAGAGACGCAACGAGTAAACCACTAAACGAAGGGTCACTGTCTGTGCTAATCGATGCCGGTGATCAGTTCATGGATCAGTTGAGCATTGATCTGCAGTCCTACTCTAATCACTCAAAGACAAAGTCAATAATCAACATACGGTCGCTATACCTGCTTTTCAAAAGGCAAAGAATCGTTAA
The DNA here is from genome assembly GCA_030567455.1 of Komagataea norvegica. Lineage (NCBI taxonomy): Eukaryota > Fungi > Ascomycota > Saccharomycetes > Phaffomycetales > Wickerhamomycetaceae > Komagataea > Komagataea norvegica. Next base: position 42,166 of record JAJLSD010000068.1, read on the forward strand.
TTCAGTGGATAATCTGTTGGAGCTGGTGGATGGAACGTTACCGTTGGAAAGTATCATGGAGATCAGAAGAAATGTACATAAAATTTAACTTGTTTTAATACTCTAATATAAATGACACAATGATACGACATGCAACAAGCAACAAGCAGGGTTCAAATCAAACTTGGCCCATCGTAGGTATTCGATTGGAAAGTCTGTTGTGTTGGAATCTGTTGGAAAGGTGGGTACTGAGGTTGTTGCTGTTGTTGTTGTTGTGGGGTTTGTTGGAAACCAGTAAATTGGTTGTTAAGATATGGGTTGTTCGATTGTTGTTGTTGTTGTTGTTGCTGCTGCTGTTGCTGTTGTTGAAAAAGCTGTTGCTGTTTATTCAAATTAACCCCTTGCTGAAGTTGAAAAGAAGCATTTTGATTGAATTGATTTGTTCTTTGTTCTTGGATTGTTTCAGGAAAGATTGGAACAGTTGGCAACTTTTCATACCCACCGAACGTGTATCTATTTGGTGCTGGGTTGGGATTGGAATGAGATTGAAATGGGTTTGTACCCGTTGTCTGATTGTTTAGGGGTTGAGTTGAATAACTTTTGACAAATGGATTAGATCCAGTTTGTTGTGCATTTTGTTTGTTATAGTCTAATGCGAATGGATTATTACCTGTAACGCTTGATTGTAACGGTTGTTGTTGTTGTTGTTGTTGTTGTTGTTGTTGTTGTTGTTGTTGTTGTTGTTG
>JAJLSD010000069.1:0-42641 GCA_030567455.1 Komagataea norvegica
TAAGTGTGTGGCTCTTACCGAATTGTTGATCGATTTTTCCGAAATGTTGAACTGAGCTTTAAAAAAAGCTGATTCTTTGGAAGGAAGGAAACGAACCTAATTGAAGATAAACGCAGAGAAATGTTTGGTCTTTTAAAGGGACTCATACGTCCTGTTGTGTCCTGCACAGCTACTATGACGACAACGACGACAACGACGATGACGAGAGCTATCTTTGCGGAATACCAGCCATCTCTGTTTGTCAGAACGCTGATGAAATCACACAAGGGTGCAGCTAAGAGATGGAGAAAAACAGCTAATTCGTTCAAGAGACGCCAATCAGGTAGAAACCATGGTAATACTGGATGGAGTCGTCGTGTGCTGTCTGAGGGAAGTGCAAAGAGAATGAGTAACCCTGCCCAGACTAGAAGATTGAAGAAACTGTTGCCGTATCATTGAACAGTTGCAGAAGAAGAGAGTGTTGTTGTTGTGAAAAAGAAAATAGAGCAGTGAGAGCAGCTGAGAGCAGCTGAGCCCGTGTACATAATTTATCTCTATATATAAACATGAATATATTATATTATATTGTTGAAAAGAAAAAAAAAATGCTGTTGTTATGCTGTAATGGGTACTAGTTTGACTGGAGTTGGAGTTCGACTTGATTCTGAACGTGGGCTACCCATTCGTCGAATTCTTCATTCGCTGATTTAGAACTAAACTGGTAATTTGGAGTTATCATGGAACTTGGATTCTTGAGTGAGGATGATGATGATGATGATTTTTCAGAGATTGATGGATAGTTGCATTTTGCCTTGAGTACCTTAAACCATTTATTATAAACGATTAAGTTTCGAACGACTTCAATACTCTTATCAATATCAGCAGCCATCAGTCCACCGTTTTGTAACCGTCGCATTGTTTTGATTGCTGCAGTCTTGGATCCAATCTTCTCCTGGAGAGCCTTGTGGTTGACAACAAAGTAACAGTTCAACACAAGGCCGACGATTAAACTCCATTCGTTCGATACTCTTGTGGAGTATTTCTGGAATGTCTCTAAGACGTTTGCAGCGGTTTCTGCATCTAGTTCGAACTTGTTGCAAAGCGAGGTAATTTCTCTTGAGGTCAGCAGCCGCAGATCACTTGCAGAGGGTTTCTGAAGGAGATCCTCCTCCTCCTCGCCGCACCACTGGGGATCTTGGTCCGTATCGTCATTGGCTGATGTTGCAGCAGCTTCTTCTAGTCGCTTGTGGAATGGGCTCTTTGTTTTGGAGCCAGGAGGCCTACCTGGTTTCCCCTTTGCATTTGTTTTCAAAGGGGTAGTAGTTCCTGCGGCCAGTTTTTTGAAAGATACCGGTGTCTGAGCCATGGGCGTTGGGTTCTGTCTTTTCCTTGGTGTTGTTAGCGGAGTAGACGGTGATGATGCAGCACCAGTGGAGTACATGCTGTTTCTGAAGACGCCAATCAGGGCAGCAGCAACGCGAGGAGGCACGGGGAAGTTCTGCAGCGAGTGGTCTGCGAGATTGAGCTTCTCCTGGAGTCTATCTGCAGCGACATAGGCTGCCAGATGCGGTCTTGCGGCTTCCTCTGTGGGTTTGAGACTGACCTTCTGGCTCGAGGCCTCGTACAGCGCAGTTGTGAGCTTCTGCAGGCGTTCGGGCACCTGGCCCGAGAGCGTGGGTATGACGTCCCTGATGGCCTTCTCGATGATCTGGGAGCTCATGCCTGGGAGTAGCAGCAGCACTAACAACAGTACTAATATAGCACTAACAATAGCAGTAGTAGAGAAAGAGAAGATCAGGTCGGAATTCAGGCAAACGACCGGAACTGGTCTCTCCTTGTCGAAATCAACTAACAACTAACAGCTTATTCATATTATATTATACTATATTATATCATACTTTATCATATCACAGATTACAGTATGCTGCTCTGCCTCTCCCGCCATCCAGCCCTGATCATCTCCCGGATTGCCACCACTCGCTCCTTCTCTGCCTCCGCCGCCGCCACGCAGCGCAAGTTTGCCGGCGTCGTGCGCGAGCAGGAGGAGCACAAGGAGCTGCCTAAGGAGCTCGTCAGCGGTGCGCCTCCTGAGCTCGTCACAGAGCGTGTTGTGCGCATCTTCCAGGACAGCAAGCCTGCCACGCAGAGCGGCACGCATGGGACCAGCGTTTGGCGCCTCGACTGGGATATCCAAGGGCAGGCCAATCGCTGGGAGAATGACCTTATTGGCTACCAGAGCTCCGGCGACTACATGTAAGTATATGAGCCAGCAGAAACAGAAACAGAACTAGGGACAGACACTAACTACACACACCTTGCAGGCAGGGAACACGGATGAAGTTTGACACGAAGGAGGCTGCCGTGCGCTTTGCACAGGGCCAGGGCTGGTCCTTCTCGGTGCACGAGCCACATACGCGCCATTTCAAGAAGAAGGACTACTCCAACAACTTCTACCACTCGCCAACCAAGCTGAAGCACATCAGAACGAAGTAGGGGTCTATTTATTTATTACTTATTTATTTATTTATTATTTATTTATTACTTATTTATTGCTGTATATTTATTCATTATACACATCTTTATATGCTCTCTTCTGTACACCCGAACACCACAACAAGTATCTTGTTTTGATGCCAACTCTGGCTTCTCTCTCTTTATATTACATCTCTATCTATATACCAGCACAGCACAGCACACACACCTTCTGGCCCATGTCGCACAGGAACAGCAGCCACAGGGGCTCGCTCTCAGACTTCTTCCCAGACAGATACACGCAACAGCAGGGCACTACTGGGCAGAAGCACCAGCACCAGCGCTACGAGGACTCGTATCATCGCTCTTCTCCTTCTTCCTTCAACCTCTCTGGCAGAGGTCGTGCCAGAGGCTCCTTCGCCACCACTACCACCACCACAGCAACTACTACCCGGCCCCCGCTGCCACATCAGAATGGCTCTTCGCATACAGCTCCAGAAACTGTTGCAGATCCTGTAATAATAACAAACAACAAATGGAATACCCACTACGATCCACAGTTTGCAGATCAACAGCACCGTTTGTCCCAGGGTGAGTTCATATATGACCAGGCAAAATCACAGCTAGGGAAATCATGGTATAAAGTCGCCTATGACCCAGACCTTTCAAAGGATAAGTCAAAGGGTTCTTCCATCATATACAAGAAAGTCACTGATGAGACAAGACTTAAAGCTTCTGATCCAAGATTGAAATCCGGCTTCAAAGACACTTTCAAGTCGATGAAGAAGTACAAGAAAAAGAATATCCCTTACAAGGCCTTATCAATACCGAAGTTTTCTTATGATAAGCATAGCGTTGGTCCTCCACCAACTGCAGAAATCGTTATATCTGGGCTTGGACGTGCAGTTTCCGATATCTATTTGAGAAACCAGTTGAAAACATTCGGGAACCTCTTGGAAGTTGATATTATCCTTGATCCAGAAACCGGTATCCCATTAGGTTTGCTGCGGGTTAAGTTTGAAGGTTCAATAGATAAAGCTGCCAGAGCAGCTAAGAACAGTGTGGAGGCATTAGATAAGACTAAGATCGATGGAAACACAATACGAGTACGGTTGAACAAAGAGGGTAAAGTGCTTGAAGGTATCAAGAGCAAGATCTTGCAAAGTATTCGAGTTCAGAAGAAGATTCATGAGATTGAGGAAAAGAAGTCTTCCTTACCAAGTGCTCCAAAGGCTGTTCTTAACGCTATATCAAGACACCAAATAAAGAAAGACATTCAATTACAGCAGCACCAGCAGCCACAACACATCAAGTCTCCAGCCGCTCCTGCATCTCCTTCTTTACCACCACTTACAATCCCAAAACAACCTTCCATAATCAAAAAACCTATGGAGCAGATCATCAAAAAACCAAAGGTTGCAATCCCACAAGACCTTGACAAGTATATCAAAGGCCGTTCGTTCATCTTTTTAGCCTCAAAGTATATCAAGAACAAGATTAGTCGAAATGACGTCAAGAAGGCGTTGGAAACCTACGAGTGGACAAGAGTTCTTGATGATGATCTTGGTATCTTTATCGTTTTCAACAGTCCCAAAGAGGCGAAACGCTGTTATCAATTGGAGAATGGTAAAAGGGTATTTACTGTTAATTTATTCATGGAACTACAACTTCCTGATGACTATAATCCTGCGGAAGGAGATGATGATGATGATTATTCAAATACTCAAAGAGATGTCATTGAAGAGGCAACTTCATTACTTACAAAGGAATTGGAAGATGCTTTACACAAGGATATCAGAACAAAGATCATTGCGCCTGCTGTCTTGGATTTCTTAAATATTGACAATTTCCCTGAGTTTAAGGCAAAGCTTCAAGAGAAGCAAAGGCAACAACTACAACCATTGGCTACTGTGAAAGTTGATAACTTTATAAACCCTATGGTGAAGACTAATGATGATGAGGATAAAGGTATCAACGTGTTTTCTTTGCAAAAGACATTACCAAAACTTCCAAGTTTCAAGAAGAAGGTTCATGCTGGTATTAAGAATGAGGGAAATTCAGTGACTTCTTCGCCAAAGAAGACTAAAAAACTAATACGTAAGCAAAACAAGAACCTTCCACTGAACTATTCTTTGAATTTTGATGAAGAAAATGAAAGTGATTACAGAGAGGCAAGCATTTCTACCCCACAATTAGAGCAATCACATCATGAACTCATAAGTGAACCACCAAAGAAGAAGATTAAGAAAAATTCAATACCAGAAACACATGAGCTATACTCTTCATCATCCGATGAGGAGGAGGAGGATGAAGAGGATGAACAGTTGTTGTTGTTGACAACTAAAGATTCTACTCCAACCACTCCAGAAGATGATAAGATGGATGTTGATGTTGATGTTGATATCTCCGTCAAGAAACTCACCAAAGACGAGGAGGAAGATGTCATCAGTAATAGTATCGATAAACAACTATCAGCATTTGATAGTTTGCATGAGCCAACCAGAACCGAATATCCAATCCCTGTCTATGAAGATGATGATTACGACGTGTTGTTGAAGAAAAAGCATTATTTCAACATTAATGATTTACAGAGTCTCATCAAGGATGAGGAAGATCTACAGTTGTTGAAAGAATTATATCAGGATGAAATGATTGATAATCCAATGTCGTTAGATTTGAACTACTGGGCATGGAAACAAAAGAATCTGATTCAAGAATCCAAAGAATTGCTTTCGTCTGGAAACTCACCATCCGTACCAAAATCATTGCAAAACTCCACTGGTTCCCATAAGACTCAAGGATATGTCAAGATTCCCGATGAGGTTAAAGTTGAATATTTACCACATCGGAAACGAGTCCATGATCCATTGAGCACCATCCAGGTTGATCACGAAGAGAACGACTCTTCAAAAGTTCAGAGTTCAAGAGCTAATCGTTCGAATAACAGAAGATTTGCCTATGAAGTCAGTAATTTCAATACAGAGAATGAAATATTGACAATGAACCAGTTGAATAAGCGGAAAAAGCCCGTTTCTTTCGCAAGATCAGCAATTCATAACTGGGGTCTATACGCATTGGAACCGATTGCTGAAAGAGAGATGATTATCGAATACGTTGGAGAACGGATAAGACAACAAGTTGCTGAGTTTAGAGAAAAATCATACTTGAAATCAGGTATTGGTTCAAGTTATTTATTTAGAATCGACGAAAACACGGTTATTGACGCGACTAAAAAGGGTGGCATTGCAAGATTTATCAATCATTGTTGTGTTCCTAGTTGTACCGCGAAGATTATCAAGGTTGAAGGTGAGAAGAGAATTGTTATCTATGCATTAAGAGATATTGCGACGAATGAGGAGCTCACGTATGATTACAAGTTTGAACGTGAAACTAATGATGACGAGCGTGTCAGGTGCCTGTGTGGTGCTCCTGGTTGTAAGGGGTACTTGAACTAAATATAGTATAGCATGACATACACCGCGTGTCGCCTAATGATAATAAAGTAGTGCTCATCTTTTTTTTTTTTTTTTCGGTTTTGTAGGAGAAGCTCGAGAGCGCGCGTGAAAAATAAAGTGATGGATCACATCATAACCTTTGCGCATGTAAAAACAATAACACACAACAACAACAACAGAATGGGCTTGATCTGAACCAGCATTGTATCAATCCTCATTTTTTTTCAAAGACACTGCAGGTCCCGCTCCAATGATACCCAGAAGGCTGTATTTAAATGTTCCTAGGCTTCTCAGCCGACCTCATCACATTGCAAATGGTCCCCATACTCGTTGCTTCAATACATCTCATCTTAACAGGGACAGCAGCACAACACCTACTAAAACAACCATTTCAATATCTGCCATTTTGAAGAATGAAGAACAAGATCCCAAGGATCTGTTTGATTTTGAAAAGAAACAGTATCTAGACACGCTACCACCATTGATGAGAAGCGTTAAAGAAACGATGGAACGGTATAAGAGTTATGTTGTAATTACTCAAGTTGGTAGTTTCTATGAGTTATATTTTGAAGATGCCACGGAGGTGGCACCGAAGCTGAACCTCACGTTGACGAGGAAGATCTTCAAAGATGATCTGGTGGTACCAATGGCTGGCTTCCCGTTATCTCAACTTGATCGGCATTTGAAAGTCCTGGTTAAAGATCTTCAATTAGGTGTTGCGATCTCTGAACAGTTTAAACAGGAAACTTCAATTGATAATGATCCAATAAGGATTGCACGAAGGGTCACAAGGGTGATCTCACCAGGGACGTTGGTTGATGAGGCATTTTTAAACGAACAGGAGAATAATTACCTATTGTCAATTGATTTTCCTAAAAACTCTCTGAATAGAGTTGCTGATCCAGAAACTCCAATAGGTTTAGCTTGGATTGATATATCTGTCGGTAGTCTGTTTGTTCAAGAGACTACTCTCGGAGGCCTAGCTTCTGCAATCTCCAGAATTGAACCTTCAGAAGTTCTACTCAGTGAAGATCTCGTTGGCTACTTTTTAGAGTCTGGTAAATGGTATCAAGAGTTGATTGAGTTGAAAAAATATTTCATAAAGTATCAGAACCTACCGACTAAACATAAGACTATGGATCTGTTCCACGATATGTTCAACTTCCCAAAGACTAGTATCAAACGTTCATTTGGTGATCTAAGCGTCAAGGAGACGGCGGCGATGAGAAGTTTACTAACTTATATTCAAGAACATTTCCCAGAGACTACGGTATTCCTACAACTACCAGAGAAGAAACTACCTGAAAAGATTATGCAAATCGATTCAAGGACTTCTGATACGCTTGAATTGCATAAGACTTACAGAGATCAGTTAGCCAGAGGATCACTTCTATCTGCATTGCGAAGAACTGTTACACAAGCCGGTTCAAGACTTTTGTCCCAATGGGTTATGTCGCCTTCTACGGATGTCGAAGAAATTACAGCAAGACAAAGAATGGTTACCACCTTTTATGATGATCAAATTTTCAGAAAAGAGATCATCAGAAAGTTGAGATCTTCATTCGATATAAGTAGAATTGTTCAAAGGTTCTCAATGGGTAGAGGGAGTACTTTGGATTTAGTTCATCTTGCTCATACTGTTCATACATTTGAGTCCATCAAACGGATAATCCATGATAATGATCAAAATTTAAAAACTATAGGCTCCATTTTACCTATTCCTGAATCACAATTGAAACTAGCGGATGAGATCTTAAGAGATATTGACGTTGATCATTTGATGATCGATCTTGAAAATCAGCAAACAACCATGAAGGAAGAGTTAGAATCCTTGGCGAGAGATAAGCAACCCCCTGCTACATCAATCTCTAAAGATCCAATATATGTCGTTAGAAAGAACGCCTCAAAGGAGCTGAGATCCCTCCATGCCAAATTAGAAAATTTTCAACAAGAACATATTGAGTTACAAGACAGTTTGAGAAACAAATTGCTTCAAGAGGGTTCTTTCAAGGAGGTTTCTTTGAAGTTTAGTCCAAGTTTGGGATATCAAGTCTACGTAAAAGGTGCCAAAAACAGTGACTATGATATGTTACCTCGGGTTTTGTCAGATGCAGTGCCGACACAAAAGAGCGCATATACTAGATGGTATAGTTATCCTAAACTTACGTCGTTGGGTTATAGTATCGATGCAATGCAAGCTAAGATCAGAAAGGAAGAAGATAACGTTGTTAAGTCCCTGATCAAGAAGGTTGTTAAAAAGAGCGTTGAACTCAGAAAGATTGGAACGTTTTTGGATTCGCTTGACGTAACTAGCTCATTCGCAGTTTTAGCATCAGAGAAGGATTTTGTTTGCCCAGTGGTTGATAAAAGCACAGATTTGGAGATTGTTGACGGCAGACATTTAGTTGTCGAAGATTCAATGAAGGCTCAAATAAAAAGTTTCTCCTCGAATGACTTATTTTTGAACAAGGAGAGTTCTTCATGGGTTATCACTGGTCCAAATATGGGTGGTAAATCCACTTTTTTAAGACAAAGCGCAATCATTACGATACTGGCCCAGTGTGGTTCGTATGTTCCTGCAAAATCAGCAAGAATTGGCATTGTGGATAAAATTTTTAGTCGAGTTTATTCCGCTGATGATCTATCGAACAACCTGAGTACATTCATGGTTGAAATGGTGGAAACAAGCTATATCTTGAATGGTGCTACGGATAGATCATTGGCATTATTAGATGAAGTTGGTCGAGGTACAAGTGCCAAAGAGGGTCTAGCTCTTGCATTTGCTACCTTAAAACATCTGGGTACTGTCAACAAATCAAGAAACTTATTTTCGACACATTTTGGTCATGAAATTGATCATTTGGTCAAGAGACATATCGATCAATCTGGTCTATTCAAGTTCAAAAAGACTACTGTTTCCAAAGAAGGCAATCAGTTATATTTTAATCGTCACTTGGTAGATGGTGTTTCTGAACAATCATATGCAATTGAAGTCGCAGAGAAAGCCGGGTTTCCAGCAGAAGCGTTAAAATTTGCGAGGGCCGCAATGGAAGATGACGGTTCATGAGTCTACAATTACTACTTTTGAAAATCTTTGAAAAGTCATGTCACTGTAAATATATATATATATAAAAGTTCATCATTTCACGTTAGTTATTATTACCTGTAGGCCCCTGAGGGTGTTGTGGGTTGCCACCTTGTTGTTGGCCCTGCTGATTGAAAAACTGTTGCATCATCATTTGTTGCATTTGAAAGTATTGCTGTTGCATTTGCTGCATCTGTGCCTGCGATACATTTGGTGGCATCTGTGGAGCTTGTGACATCTGAGGCATTTGGGGCATTTGAGGCATTTGGGGCATTTGAGGCATAGGAAAGAAAGGAGGCATTGGCATCTGTGGTGGCCTCATTTGAGGATTGAAATTGTTCATACTGGCCATATTTGGTGGTGGTTGGAAAGCGCTAGGAATGACGCCGGGTTGCAAAATTTGTTGTGGTTGACGGTAATTTTGAAAGGGTTGTTGCTGCTGCTGCTGTTGTGGTTGTTGTTGTTGTTCTCTTTGAGATCTTGACTGATACCCCAGACTTTGAGTTTGTGGTTGAGGTTGTAGTTGATTATTGAACTGCTGTTGAGGCTGTCTGTTTTGGGTCCACTTATTCTTTTGCTGTCTTTGTTTCTTTTCCGCTGGTTTCTTATTATTATCCTCAGTTTCACCTTCTTTATGGGCAGGTTGCTTCTTTCTCTTCTTTGACTTTTTATATTGCATCTCCTTGTCATCATCTGAAAACTCTTGTTCCTCTTCTGGGATCTCTTCGTCATGCCAATTACTTGCATCACTGCCTTTGATTGCCTTGATAGAGTCTGTGTAGACAAAAGAAGACTTTGGGACAACGTAATACACTTTGGCTTTCTTCTTATCTTTAAACTCTGCAATGGCTTCGTCACTGTTGAACTTAATTCTATAAAGTGGGAATGACACAGGTCCGAAAACTTCATGTAAATATCCTATTGGTTTCCTATCCTCCAAACATAATACAGACCCTTCTTTCAAAAATCTAAACTCACCAGAAAGGTTCCCTTTAACAATTATATTTCTGTCTACACTAGAGATTATTTCACCAATATGTTCAATTGCGTCGTTTTCAGTGATTTGGAAATCTTCAGGAAGTTCTTCAGCTGCATCTTCAACTTCATTCTTGGATTTGATTGGTTGCGTAGAGCTTCCATCCTCTTCGTCCTCCAAAGCATCCACAAACTCTTCATCCTCTTCTCCTTCTTCGTCACTGTCATTATCACTGTCACTATCACTGGAAGAGTCGCTGTCACTAGAACTTTCAGAAGATGAACTTTCATGATCTTCCTCCACGGTCTTAGTATTCACAGCGGCCATTTCTAAAACATTGTCCAAAAAATCATTGGATTCCTGTTTCTTAGGTTCAGTTAGAGGTTGATATGGTCTTTCTATAGTCTCTTTCACCTCCAGCTCTTCTGTAGGTTCACGAACAGTTTGATCTATCTCGTCTTTTGTTTCCTCAACTTGGGCAACTTCTAAGCCTTCCACCTGTTCAAGTTTCTCAGCTCGTTGCTGTTCCGCAAGGGCCACATCTTCATTACTAGAGATCTCAGCTTTTGTAACGGCTAGTGTCTCAACAATTGCGACCTCCTGCGGTTTATCTGACCTGATCTCAATACTCTCTTCAGTTACTAGACTTGAGACTTCAAGGTGTTGCTCCTTGGCGATAAGTTCAGGTGTTGACTCTTGCTTCTCAGCTGCGGGTGCTTCTACCGAAATATTCTTAAGCTGATCTTCCCCTGTTTCAGTGAATTCGGACATGGTTGGCACAATAAAGATCGTGTGTGTTTCTTCAGGTCTATCTTTCCTTATTATGGAGCAGAAAATTTATTTGGAGGAACCAAAGTTACGTAAGCGATGAGCTGATACGGCCACGATTTCGTGTATATATGATCAAAGAAATATAAAATGTTGTATACAATGTGTGCCAAAAGAATTAATATAAGAGTATTGGCTAATGGGAAAAGGGGCATGCTGTCGATCTTCAGCAAATCATGAAACTCGGACCATCATCGAAATCTGTACTCAACATTTCTGATGGGTGAGATTGATGTATTCTTGAAAAATAATCCGCCAACTCTGATTCATTCAGGCGTATATCCTCCACCCGAGACCTCATCAGCAGTAGCTCCATATCATGGCTATCTGCAAGATCAGTCTCTTTTAAATTCTCGTTCCTGAACGAGTGAGTTAAGGACAGTGATTTCCGAGCTTTATAGTCAATGAGCTCAATATCTCCAATGGAACTATCAAAATCGAAATTATCCAATTCGAAGTCGCTTGGTAAGGGAAAGTGGACTTTTTGGTCAATGATCAGTTTTTTGAGGTCAGTAGCGTTCTTCTTTGTCAGTTTGGGACCAGTATACTTTCGTTCTGTTTTAGCGTTATTCTTCACTGAAGGTGATTCAGTAACACCTGACTTCTCCCCTCGCCGTCTTGGTTTCTTCAGCTTTTTCAGAAGGGCATCTCGAAGAAGTCCCTTTGGTTTTCTTGGTTTCATCAGCTTCCCGGTTGGTGTCGATGTCGCCAACATGTGAGAAGGTGAATTTGGCATCGGCGAAGACATCTCATCCATTTGCTTATTGGCTTTCAACAAGATCTCGTATGTGATTTGATCATCCAAAGATTTATCAAGGAAAGAAGGTCCAACGTTACTGGAATCCTCAGCCTCCTGTGAAGTGGTTGCAACAACGTTTGACAATTTCAGCTTCAATTTGGAAACTTTTGGAGCTTTATCTTTTCTTGATTTCATTGTCAGTGACTTTGAATCTTTTGATGAAGCTTTCTCTGACATATTTGAGGATGTATCGACCTTTCTTGAGGCTTTTGAAGTTTCTTGATGGTTATAATTAGAAGGGGATCTTCCACGAATAATTAGTGGAGGGGTCTCGGTATAGGCAAGTGATATAAACTCTGGCCCACCAGTGTTTCCAACTAGTTCAACGTAAAGCTTAAATCTCTTGCTATTTGACGACGGCTTCTTGTGGTTAATTGAAGATGAGAACTGTATCCTCTCATAACGTGCAACTTTTGCTATTTTATCATCTGGATAATATCTCAAACCCTGTCCACCAAATTGTCTAAAACTAACCATGTCCTTATCGCAGAAAAAGATCTGGTCCAACTTCGCAATTTTATTGGCATTTCGAACGTTGGCTGCGTTTCGAATTACCTCATGGTCTGGCAATACGCTTGGAACCGCTGGAAATATTGGTGGGGAAACTTGAGGTCCCAGGTCCCGCTTCGCAGTATGTTGCACCAAGGCGACATCAGACCCGTCTTCTGCGCACTTAGAGATCAATCTCAAAGCAAAATACTTGATCTCAGTTCTCTCACCTGTGATGAGATTGACAGCGAAATAAGCGTCATCCACAAACTGTGAGAAGTCATGGTTCTCAAAATGAAAGGAACAGACTAATGTAAAATAGTTTCGCTTATACCCAATCCATTCCCCATTCAACCTTTCAAAGCCCCTATCGATTCTTGGCGTCACAACCGGTGTTAGGTTCTTCCCTCTTGAACTGATGATTGAAAGATTACTGACTGTGGGAATGAACTGAGGGCCAACCTTGAACTGCAAGCTTGACCTGGGCGCTAGTTTTGGCTTGCTCACCATGTGTGAGTCTAAGCATGAAGACGACAAATCTGTAGTCATTGATCCTTGATCTTCGGCCATGTTCTTCTTCAAGACGCTTGCTTATCAATGATGCATAGGATTTATGGATGATCTGATACAATAATGTACTTGATTATTTTGATTAACCGCTCTTGGTGATTTGGTCGAATATGGAGGACGAACTGAAAGGAGCCAAAGAGTAATATTACAGCCTTCCAATAGTTTCCACCGGATTGAAATTACTCTCTCTATCGTTGGATTTCTGAAGAGATAGAGATATCCAGAACACCAGAAGGTGGAATCAAGGAACCACAAAAAGAACAAAAGCTGGAAACCAAAAAAAATTGCGGATTTTTGCTTTGCTTCGTTTTGTAGCTGCCAAAGTGTTTATAACTTCTCCAGACGCTCCAGGATACTGCTGTGACAGCTTTCTAACAGAGTAGTGAGCGAGGTTCCCTCGTCGTTCCGAAAAGACACAATGTCAAGCTCTTCCTTCTTCTCTGGCCTCAGGGCATTCTCGACATCACCATCAATAAATAGGTAGGCATGGGCTTGCCTATAGGAAGAGTAGACGATCTTATCAAAGAATCCGGGTGGGTCTACCCAAAAAGACTCCTGTGTCTGATACCCGTTTCTTTTGAATCTTCTGTCTTTGAGTGTCTGGTATGAGGCTAATAGGAAAATGTTGATATCAAACAGCTGGATGATATTAGGATCATGGTGAAGCAGAAACCCATCAATGAAAGCGATTTTAAGATTCTTCTCGGTGGCCAAGTGATTGATTTGAGAACTGAGGGTATTGATGGTTTCTTTTGGAATTCCTGTAATGTTTTGATCTTTGGTATCACTATTGTATCTGTTTTCATAAAGTTTTGTTTGAGGTGATAAATCCCCATTCTCTTTGATATAGCTGAGTTCCTTGATAAAAGCATCAAAGTTCAAAGCGTCTGGAGAATCCCAATTGTCAAATCCGGACGCCTGGTCAACTGGAATCTCGTTATCATTCTTGTAGAAGTCGTCTTGATGCAGCAGAATAGAGCCCTCTGTGATCGAATGCAGTATTTTGGCAATTGTTGTCTTGCCACTGGAGGATGCACCGCCTACCCCAATGAGTACTATTCTTTGTGGTGACATTTCAGTGACTATTACCAGTATTCGACGCTTTGTAAAGGTTCGAAGTGGAAAATTGATCCAGATTAGTATACAATTTTCAGTTTTCCGATTAAACAGTTATCGGGAAATATTACATTATGATCTACATCGTTATTATTATTATTATTCGCAAATCACAGTCTTTAGAGAAGCCTATCTAGATAACACACAAGCGAAGTGTGCATGAATCACACACAACTACATGGATAGTTTTGTGTTTGTTCACAGCAACTAGGGAGGTACAAAACTTTTCTGCCCAACGTCCAATGTGATATTATTGGACATTCGAAGATACCGTTGGACGTGGTGACTGCTATAATATTCAAACTAGGTATACTTATATATCCGATCCTCCACCTTCAGCACACTCTCTCTTGTATGTAAAGATAGCCAGCTAATAGTATACAGTGTATTTAGTTAGCGAACGGATTACCTAATTTATCCGATACTCCGATCAAACAAAAGAAAAGAAAAGCTGATTCATTTTTACTTTCTCACTTCGACAGACCTGGAGACCAGAGCTACGTACGCATAGCCACCATTAGAACCATGTCAGAGCCGATCAACGCCAACCCTACCGTTATAGACGAGAATGCCCTTCCCACAAGATTCGGCGAAGAGGACTCCAAACAGTCTGAAAGAAGTCTTAATCATAGACTCGAGGATCTACTCAATTTAGTCATCACATCAGATAACAAGTCGCAATCGAAAGACGATGTTACTTCCATCAAAAGTACTCCAAGTCTCATAGAGGACGACGACGATGATGATGAGGATGAAGACCCGATTGATGCACAGGAGATCTTTGACCTCATAGCACACATATCCGACCCAGAACATCCGCTAACACTGGGACAGCTTGCTGTTGTTAATTTGCCAGATATCAAAGTTATCGATTCTGGTAACAAGAACGAGATGGCCGAAGTCGTTGTGAGGATCACACCTACAATCACTCACTGCTCCTTGGCTACACTCATTGGTCTCGGGATCAGAGTGAGACTGGATAGATGCCTCCCTCCAAGATTCAGAAAGACTATACTGCTAAAGGAAGGGAGCCATCAAAGTGAGAACCAGGTAAACAAGCAGCTGAATGACAAGGAAAGAGTTGCTGCTGCCTGTGAAAACGACCAACTACTGACTGTGATCTCCAAGATGCTGATCACTTGTAAGTAGGTGGTTGAATTGTTTACTAAATGAACCCTTGCTCCGTGTATTTATTTGATCATCTGTATATAGTATGTGTTTACTCCGAGTTCTCTTACAAAAAAAAAAACATTGCGAAAAATACACCAAAATAACTAGATTTGATAACTCATCGGATAACTAGCTGCCAACATCATGGGTTTCTTCATACCTTATGCCAACTTAAAGAAGCTAGAGGAGTACAAGTACCAGAGTGAAGACAAATCTCTCACCACAAAGTACATATTGAAGCCATTTTGGCAAAAATTCGTTTACATATTCCCATTATGGATGGCTCCAAACGTGGTCACTCTGACTGGTTTCGGTTTCATTCTGCTGAATTTAGTCACTGTGTTTTACTATGATCCTTATCTTGTGAGTGATCAGCCTCGTTGGACTTATTTCACCTATGCCATTGGTCTTTTCCTCTACCAGACTTTCGACGCATGTGACGGTATCCATGCTCGCCGGACCGGTCAATCTGGACCACTAGGTGAATTGTTTGACCATTGTGTCGATGCTGTTAACACCACCCTAGGTGTCCTCATTTCCGCATCTGTCTTTGGGTTTGGATATTCCTGGTTGTTGGTCTGTGCACAATTCGCAACGTTGGCCAACTTCTACTTGAGCACATGGGAGGAATATCATACTCATAAGTTATTCTTGTCTGAGTTTTCAGGACCTGTCGAAGGTATATTGGCAGTTATCGGATTATTTATTGCCACTGGTATAATCGGTCCAGAGCTTTGGCAAACAGAGATCACTCAAATTGATCTTTCTTTTTTGAAGTTGAGTCCAAACTTCGTTGTGACTCCAGTGAACCTTTTCACTATATTCAGCGTTGTTGGTCTATATTTCAACATTGAAAGTGCCAGAAAAAACGTCAGCAATTATTACAAGAATCACAGAAAATCTTTTGAGGCCTATAAAGGCATACTGCCATTTTTTGCATTCTATATCACTGTGTTTGGATGGTTAATTCTCAATCCACTCATTCTTGAAAACTATCTATTGCCATTCATCTTAACGATCGGTTTATCAGTTGCCTTTAATGTCGGTAGAATCATCATTGGTCATTTAACAAAGCAAGGGTTCCCAACTTCAACACCATCATCATTTATCCCAATTACTCAAATTATCATCTATCTGATCTTGATCAAGATTGGATACAGTCCAGAGTCTATCACTGGTTCCTTAATCTGGGCAGGATTCGGATTGAGTTTAGGTCTATACTCGATGTTCATCGTGGAAATTATCTACGAGATCACCACCTTTTTGGATATTTATGCATTAAGTATCAAGCATCCAAAGAATGATTGATTGATAGGGTGATACCAGTGAAATAGAGGCCTTAGAGTATATGAAAACACCATTTCAACTTACAGGTCTTGATACATATATAGATATAGATATATCAAAGAGAACAAACGTTTTGAAGAAACAACACATTTTCATTATGTGCTATATTGTATTATATACATGTGTAAAGAAAAAAAACCTAGACTCTGCAATCATCTCAACTTGAAGTTTTAACTCAAATAAAACAGTCCTAAACAGCGACTGGCGAAGCGCTGTCAGTTTGTTCGGTACCTGGAGCCAAGATATCATTGGCACCTTGTTGTAGTTTGAATTCTTTTTCCAATTCCATTAGTTGTTGCTCAGCCAAGATTGATAATGATAGTGGGACACCTAATAGCAATGCAGAGGTGGTCAAGATCCAGGTCAAGTTACCGGTTTTAGAAACACCAGAGTAGATGGTGTTGTAAGCTGCACTGGCAAAGCTGGAGATTTGTCCTCTTTGCTTTGGTGGAACTATGTCTTTCAAGGCAACAATTCTTTCATATACTGTTTCGTCTTCATCAAAGTCATCGTCATCGGAGTCTGAGTCTGATTCCGATTCAAAGTCTTCGTCGACAACTGGAGCGTTGGTTGAGGTGTGAGCCTGTTGTTCTTGGAAGGCAGCTTCCTGTTCATCTTCGATTTGTGTTAGTTTGACCATTGTGTCTGCGGGTTTATCACTCAGTATGGTTTGCCTGTCAGTGGTTTTGTCTTAAAATTTCACAAAAATTGTCGAGAAAAAAAATAGGGCGTCCGCAAAGTTACCCGGAGCGTGTAAGCGTATCCGATGGATAGTCAGTTGCGTAGTACCTAGAAGCAGTGTGTGCCTTTCCAACGTTTTAACGACCCGAATTCCGCTCTCAGCAGGCTAGTCTCAGGAGCTGAATTCACAATTTTCCTTCTCACGACTACTATTGTTGGTTATTTAGTCATTGGGCGAAGTATAAATGCATTTCTTGATATGAAGCATACTGATGATTGTCTCTACTTTATAATTAGATCCATTGTTCTGTGCTGAACCAAACGACATTTCAATAACAATGGAAAGGACACTTCCAATCTTGCTGGGAGCTCTGCTGTGAGCCTTGAGTCCTAATACAGATATCTTCTCAATATTTCAGAATTTGTGGCTCGTTACGTCTTCTGATTTTTGACACAATCAGCACTTTGTTTCAGGCAATCAGCTCCACTACAAGAAATTTACTCACCTCAAGGGAGCGAAACTAGCCAAGGTGTTCATCTTGAGCTGGGATTATGGTGCCTCATATTTCACACTGGATCAAAGCCTGTGCTTCTTTACCAACAAAGTCTTTGAAGAACCCACATGGAATCCCTCTTGATCTCTCATATATCACTGATAATCTACTGTGTTGCTCATTTCCATCTTCTGCATTTCCCAGGAGGTTTTATAGGAATGATATTGAGGATTTGGTTGAATATCTCAATCTAGAGCACTTTGGACATTGGAAGATTTTCAATTTACGCGCTCAACACTTTAGTGAATATGACTTGAATGCAGAGAATTTGAAAGACAGGATTGTTAACTACCCATGGGTTGATCATGAAGGACTCCCATTTTTTTATCTCATAAGAGTCTTGGATGCAATCGATCAATTCATTTGTGAAGATGAACAGAATGTTGTGGTTCTCCACTGTAGGATGGGGAAGGGTCGTTCTGGGTTAATTGCAGCTGCATATCTCATTTACAAGAAAGGATTGTCCAAAGATGCTGCAGAGAAAGAATTCACCGATAAAAGAATGACCACTGGATTTGGAACAGGTGTTTCGATAAAATCACAATTGAAATACTGTGAATATATGGAAATGTTCTGTGAAAGAAACTTGTTTTACCATCACTGTTTCACTCGGAATATAAAAATCGGCTTTTCTGGAGCTAGGTTTAGAGCAGTTGATGATCATGTCATGTTTGAAATTCGTGGTTACGATGCTGAAGAGAATTATACAGATCCAGTATTGATGAAAGATTATATGAGAGATCTTGAAGATGGTATGGTTGAAGCTATACTTCCAAATTCACAAATTTATACAGACATTCGCGTATCTTTGAAAATGAATAACTATGTGGGCATTACAGTCTCAACTGTTTATCTTTGGTTTAATTTGTTCTTTGAGACGAAGGTAAGCCAACATGGAGTATGTTTTTTCACGTGGGAAGAGTTTGATGGGTTGAAAGGCACAGGGAAGAAAGGATTTCGGCTATTTGACCAAATGGAACTACACCTTGGGATATGACAGCGTTTATCTATGCATCAAAGAAATTATCTAGTCGTTTTTTTAACCTCCTTTTCTACCTTTTTCTATCTTACCCCAAACACCATCCACAATTTTTTTCACCAATCCTATCGCATCACTCTCTTCAGCAGCTGGCTTCAAGGACTTTATGGCATTGACTGTGTAAGGATTATCTATAACAACCTCATCCAACACCACTATAGAATTACCTTTCCATTTGACATTTGGAACCGTCTTGTAAACAGCATTGAAAACCTGTTGGCCTTCATCGGTCGTATGGATGTTTCGCGTAGCTTTCAAAGTTTGTAACGACTTGGAGTTTCTCTCGATGATTTTAGGGATCTGGGAGGTATCAACCCTGGAGATCTTTGCTACTTTCGAATTGTCAATCTTCTTCTGGAGGATCTCAAGGGATTTGATATATGCGGTTTTCAAGAACCTGTAGTTGTAGGACTCTCCTGTTGGGGGCGGAGGGATGGATGGAATCTGTAGCACTAAGATGCCCGGTTCGGTCGCGTATGAATAAATAGTACCAGTATATTCAGTATCAAAGGTGTTTGTGACTTTGACTCTGTGCAACGTTAGTATGAGGAACCAGGACAAGATAAGGAAGAGCAGGTGACTCACGGTAGGCCGACTACTGCCTCCAGCGTCTTCAGGGCACTGAGTCCGGACATGCTGGCTGGTTCTCTTGCGATTAACAGGCAGTCAGTCCACCAGCTTTAAACATCGCTAGGGTCCGACAAGGTTGTGGTGCTTTTGCTTTTGCGGGAGCCTCGGACCGGCACGAGCCGAGAATTGAAGATGTCCGGATGCCATCTGACACTGGTGATCCCACTCTCTTTCCAAAGGACAATGAGCAAGTCCCGCAAGTCCAGCTAGGTCCTCATAGCATAGTCGCTGATGATCTCCAAGGAGGCAGAGCTCTTTGAGAAGGCCAACATAGTGGATATTGGGCTTCAGCCCAACGAGTTCGGCCCGCGTAGGGGCTCTGCAGGCGAGCATAGCAGCCAGGCCGAGATGCTACATCACCATTTCGATAACAGCATGTCTGGGATTCCAGAGACATCTCCGCCTGTAGAGGACGAATTGTTGAACCTCAGCATTGACGAGGTGGACAAGATTGACAACAACATGGTTGTGGATGAGGCATTTCAAAGATCGTTAGATGAGAGGGCCAGCCAGTTCATGTTAAACGAAACAAACAGCATCAACACCAATTCGTTCCCTACACTTCCTAAGCCCAACGTCGAGTATACTTATACCGACGTGTTTCCTTTGATTGAGGAGCTGGATCAGTGGTTCACAAGCAGTGAAGTGGTCAAATTACAAACATTCCAGAAAGTTTACGACGCTAGGTTCAATCTCAATTTCTATGATTTACGCGTTGCTGAGAAAGAAGATATCATCAATGACCTAATATGTGATGGAGCTTCTACTAAGGATCAATTAAATAACATTGAATGCCTTGTATCGATCATGACAGGCCACTATGGACAGGATTTTGACATGGCCCTAACGGTGGACCATATCACCAAGAATGCGAAATTCTTTGTTGGGTTGAATTTGATACCCTGGGTTGTCGGTACCTTGGCCCGAAATTTTCAGATTGCATCAACAGAAACAGCGGATTTGTTGATACCCTCTCAAATTCTGTTTCATTCCACCACTATCTTATATATAATCACTTTAGTTGGTTTGGAATCGAAAGATGAATCACTGAATAATAAGATCAAAGCCCAGTTCGATAGTTCAAATATCTTGGAAACACTTGTCAGGTTTATAGACCAATGGAGATGGAATAATCGAAATAGCATGAGAATAAGAAATATCATAATGCTATTCACTAAAGTGTTCAAGTTTCAAATAGGTGATTTGGACAAAAGAAACAAAGCTAAAGTTTACCTTGAGGAGAAATTCAACATAGTTCGTTCAAATGAAGACCCAAACAAGCTGACTGCATCGCCAATAGATTTCCATACTTATAGACAAGAGCTAATAACCCGCTATCCGTCTTTTATCCCTCCACCATCAACACTTCCTGAAAACTTTGAAGATTCAACATCATTGACCCAGTTCATATCAATCCCAAAAAATCAACCTCCTAGACACACTAATTCGACAAACAATCAACCACCAACAATTCACATCGCTACACCTTGTCCATCACCGCTGATCAGTCCAGTTGATTTTAGTACTAAAAGTCAAAAGGGCAAGCGTATGGTCCAATCAAACAACTTTGTCTATCCTTTCATATACCCCACTGAAAATGATTTTGAATCAGTTGTTCCTAAGAGCATTCAAGAAGCAACTGATTTATTCGCATCAAGAGTGAGAGATAAGCTTCATTTGGTTCAGTTATGGGATGAATTTGATCATTTCATCAAACAGGAAAGAGGTTGGGTTGATTCTTTGAACTCAAATGATGGCAAATTCATCTACCAAGATGATGGAAAGAGCAGCTTGAGTAACGAGATCCAATCATTACAAAGGATTGAAAGGTTTTATGAGAGCTGTCTTCCTTACTTCTCATCATTAGTTCATGTCCTGCTGGAAATAGTCATCAGTGCGCAGTCAGACTCGTCTATTTGGAAAACTGAAAAGCTTTTTGCAAGTGATCAAATGCTCAACATATTGAGCGTTAAAAATACCGTTTTGAAAGACGCTTCCTATATTCTTGTTCTGATGCTGAAATGGTTCAAAATAAGTCATGTCTTGAAATATGAGCATCTATCCTGTTTGATATACGATTCAAACTACTATTCAATTCTCATCCAATATTTAAAATCGTTCGATGATGAAATTCTGGAGAGAATCCAGAATACGAGTCTCCGCAAATCTTCAATAAACGGGAGTCTTGATGATTATTTTTGCTTCTCTCTTCATAATTTATTGACCATTGCATCTAAGATAACAACTCAGAAAACGCAAAGAGTTTTGGATTTATGTGATAAGGATGCTTCAGCCGTTTTAAGGCAGATATTCGCCTTCAATAATAAGCAGCTCTGGCGCCCTGCTCTGAAGTTGATTAAAGAAATTGCACCGTTAAAGAGAAAGCAATGGAAGGCTAAAAATATGGACATCATCTCTTTGGTTTACTTACATGGGGAGACAACCCTTAAAGATAACTGGCTATCAGGAAGAGATATTGGTGCTGAAGTCAATGACCGATATGGACAGGAAATTGCATTGAGAGCCTTGATTCAATTTTATAACGTTCGCAAGTACAGTGAGTCTATGGGTCATCTAGGCTACAAGAGAAATGAAGGCAACTTCTTCACACGAGAAGCTGAGTTTTTAGCTAATGAAATCTAATGATAATGTATGTTTTTTTTCTTTTGGAGATTGCGTAATCGCATAAGCCTCGAAGACCAGACCCCCAGGTCTCTCTAATCCAAGAACATCTGGTGCAAACACAGCATGTTCCTGTATATGACGGAGTAAGATCGCATGGCTCATTTTAATCCCCGAATCAGGAAGTCTAGAGTTCAGATCTAAATCGCGAAATGTAAACAAATCAAAACAAAACAAAGACAGATGCACGCGAGTATCTTTGTTTACACTACAACAAACCTATGCCGCTAGACTCCCTCCTGAAGGTCTTCATCCACAGAATAGTGAGGAATCTGGTTCCACCCAGCTTTGACCCGGATCAAACAGAAGCCCTTTTTGAAGAATTAGTTCATTTGATAGAGAATGACTCTGAGACGAACACGAACTACAGCTTGAGTGATATACTCTCCGAAATACAATCCAGATCATCAACAAACTCTTGGTTACAGCTCCAGAGAAATTTGGATCAATTATTGAAGTATAAAGATCAGGCATCGGTGAGCAGATATCTGTCTCTATTGAACAGTCTGATCTTAAATAACCAACCTTCATACAACAATATTTCCAATCGAACACAATCACCAGGTGCATACAACTATAACATGGAGAGGCCTAGCTTCCTTGGCAGCGAATATCAGCAGTCACTACATGGTCAAACAATAGACTCTTTTGAAAATATTAACTTCGACAAGTTTTCTGATAGAAGATCTGTATATTCTGTTGCTCTTACGAATAGAGAGTCCAGGACTTACTCGTTTCAGGAACTTCTAATACCCTATTTTGAGGATCAGCTATCTGATTCCGACTTCTTGAAATATGTTTCCTATACATTGGCAGGCGTGACATCAGACATCCTACCAGTACGAAAAAATGAGATATCATTACCTGATCAGATATCGAATGGTCTCAGTGGTGAACTTCACTTAGCGCTAGAGATTGCTTTAATATATCAGAAATTGGCAAATTTTACGCAAGAGGAGAAATTGCAGAGGAATAATTCACAAGTCAAAGTTGCAGCTTTAAGTTTCATCGAGGGCCAGTTAGATCATTATTTAGGATATGTGAACCAACTATCATCAAGTAATCAGTCTTCTTTGAAATCCATCTACGCTGATTTATACGATGAGTTGGTAAAGCTGAGATTCTTGAACTTCATCTCAACAAAATTGAGCTCTCTCCTGAGTTATGAGTTGTTGTCAACATTGCATAACTACTCTAAGCACGGTGACTCTACAATCAGTGAATGTTCACTCGAGTTTTTGAAATATTGTGTTTCCACCTTTTCCAAGTCAATATCCACTTGGATATTGGAAGGTGAAATTAATGAAAGTTTTGAGGATTTTTTTATTACCAACGAGAGTTTAAACAAATTCAACTTTAGGTTCCAAAAAGAAAAGCTGCCCTCTTTCTTCAGTCAAGATTTGGCATTGATGATATACAATATTGGCCTTACAAATAGGTTTATCAAGTTATACTGTCGCGAAACTAAATGGATAAACGAATTCTCAGATAGAATGAAAACTTCACTTGAAAGAGAAAGAATAAAGTCAAATGAAAATGATATAATTCTTTGGAATAGCTCAAACACCCAACGCCTCATGTCAAAGCTGCATAATGAGATCATCAACTATTTCAATCACATCATCTACAACAAATTCCATTATTTTGAGATAATAACTGCTTTGAAGGACTATCTCTTGATGGGTAAAGGGGATTTCATTGAAAATTTGATAATTAATGGTAATGATATATTGAATGAACCGTCAAATTCGTTATCTGGGTATCAATTATCAGGTCTATTGAGGCAATCCGTATTGAGAACCAGGTCAAGGTATGACTTGAAAAAGACCGAAGATAGTTATATACTCAATAACTTGGACGCTAGGCTCTTGTCTGTTGGACATGGTAATATTGGATGGGATGTTTTCACCCTAGACTACAGAATTGAACCACCATTGAGCACCATTCTAGATTCAGAAAAGAACGACTTCAAGAAAGATTATTTGAGAGTGTTCAACCATCTATGGAAGATAAAGAGATTGGAACATTTGTACGCTGAGTCATGGAGGGAGGCCAAACAATTCAAAGTTAGCCTTAAGGATAAGAAATTTAAAAGATTCAAATTGGTCCAGAATTTTTTTTATTCGTTTATCAAATCCATCAAGAGTTACATTTTGAATGATGTTATCAAGATTGAATTCAATAAATTTGTGGATAAACTGCAAGTTCAGTCAGATATTAGCTCGATCGAGCTGCATAAAAATGATAGGAATAAAGTTTATCTTCCAAAGATCTTGAAGCCAAACCTGCAGTATCTACAGGAGCTGAATGGTTCTGATACAAACTACGAGAGACTGGAGCATGATTTTAACGAGTTTACCATTGACCAGATGAAACTGACACATCATGAGTTTCTCTCGTCTATCATCAAACATAAACTAATCAATGGTTCAGATTCCTCCAGTAAGGGTAAAACATCAGGTAAAACTTATGTTAGTCAGCTAAATAGCCTCATCAACACTGCCTTTAGGTTTATTTTGACCATGGTTGAACTTCATGGTGTTAAGTACGATGCGCAATATTTGGCGCCAGATATCCATATTTTGAGAAGAGAGGGGAATATTTACGATAACTTGCTCAAGTTATTTCAGGATTTCAACAGTGATTTGAAAGTGTTCGTTGCTGATCTAAATCATGATGATGAAATGGAGTTACGATACTTGGGGATCTCACTTAATCAATGAGTTTATTTCTCGACTTAGTGTAATAAGCTATTTTCTGTTTTATCTTGTACGTTTAATATCTCTTTCATTAGGCCCTGTGAAATTGAATGATGTATTCATAGATGAAGTTCAATGTTGGGAAATACCTCAGTGAATAATCGGACATTTCTTTCTGTAAATTTTTATGCTTGAAGAATTGGAGATGGATTCTGATTGTTAGTTACGGGTAGATTGTCTCCGGACATTATGGGACAAGGATTTGATTGATCCGTTGAGTGTATGTTTGTCCAAACAAGTCCTTTGATGTATAATATTAGTTCCAAATCACACATTTTATGTTTCATCGAATTTAACATCCAAATACTTCCAGACACTATCGCATGTGAATCTTTTTCGACCAGGTACGCGATCTTACATTCAGTAGCTCTGGTCTGAAAGCCGTACAACACTGATAAGAGTAACCACTTGCAGGTACAATACACACGGAATATTGATAGAGAAGTCAGTTGTGTCCGTCGGACTTTTGCATTTTTAGGTATATTCAATTTCACATTTGAGATAAGGAATATCAGAGCGTCTTCTATTTACTAATGAAGTATCCGACGTTCTGACTAGCAACTTAATCGGCAGTTCCGTTTTATAATGATTGACCAATATTTAGCTATTCACTTCGATATTTAATGTCTAGTGCTGTGGATCACTGTTTTACGTAACTATTTCGATGTACTCACCGGGACAAACCTTAACACGATATACCCCCTTACGCGCTGCTAAATGAAGAGAATAAATAAACTTAATTGTCAGTATTTTATTAAGTTAATATTTGAGTTTCTATGTTCAATATCTGCTTCTGGGTCTTTCTCTCAAAATAATTGTACTAGAGATCGAAAAAGGAAAACCGACTACTTATCAGTTTTGAGGCAGGGAGTAGAGGCTAGATATAGGCTACAGAGGGTTGATCGATTACTTTCAGTACCTCAACATAGTACCCAGACAGGCCGTAAAACTTCGAAAAGAAAGTGTAGAATACTGGAGAAGATTTTAAGATTTTACAACGTCATTGTTGAACACAAGAAACATCGACAGTATTTCTAAACGCTGAACAGGACCAGCTTAGGAAATTGGCACAGCATTTTGCAACGTGGTTTTGTCTCTTGGTATAATTCATGGCTGATTTCTAACATTTGAAATTAACTTACGACATAATGAATCGTTAGCTAATTAACTCAATTCAGTTTTGACCCAAAAATGTGGAAAACATGAGATCCTAATGATGAACAATATGTGAAGCAAACTTGATTTTTAATTCTACTGACTTTAATTCATATTAAAGCTGAAGGTTGTGGCATGATTTATTTGCATTGTAACTTCCAGGATTTGTGTGCGGCCAGTTAGAAAATTGCTACTATCTGAAGAGAATTAAACAATTTCACTTTACCTGATTTATATTCTGAGTAGGGAAGAGATCTGATTAGAGAATTTGGATGCGAAATTTTCTGATACCACAAACAACTATTTATGAGAGAAGGATAAGTAACCAAAAATCATGACTATTTATAATCAATGAACAGTGAACAATATGTTAACCTACAATTGCTAGCGATCGCGGAGAAACTTTATAAAATAAGCTCACAGCTTAGTTCTTAATACCAAGTTAGGCGCCTGTCTGATAGGAACACTGTGTAGTAGACTGTCGTCACCTATGGTCAGGAAGCGGGGATTGACGGTGTGCCATTTGAGAGAGAAAGAGATAAGACACAGAGAGGGGCTTAAAAATAAGGTTAGATGCTGGGCATGTATCATGTAACAACTTGCAAGATCTAACTGATGAGCAACGGCCAGCAGCCATTTAATCTTGGTATAACCCCGACGATTCAGGAACAGGGCCCAATTGCAAGACAAAGGGGATCTAAACCGTTAGTGTGTTTTTTTGTCTTGTCTTATTGTTGCTTATCAGGCTCTCATCATTTCTTGCAAATTTCCGCAGCCATTCGTATTTCTTAGCCAGAACAAAAAATGTAAACGACATAAACCCGGGCAGCAGCTGTCAGCGACAGCCAGCGGGTTGAAACGGAACTGAGGGCTCTGCCTGCACTTCAGCCTTTTAGCAGGAGGAGGCTATAGAGCCTCGCCAGTGTATATCAACCACATCACATCACCACATCAGAGAGTAGGGAATAACTTTCATGGCCACTTCTGGCACAATTCCCGCTGCGCTGCGCTGCCGTTTTTCGCCGTTTCCGCTGCTGATTCCTGTAAATTCTCGTTGATTCTTCCGGATTGTCTCGGTTTCCAGCTTTCCGATTCGGCAATTGATAAGGCCTGGCAGTTCGGTTCGGACAGCAGAACCGTTTTTTTATCGGGCCAATCACAGCGCAGAACGCACTGATTTCGCATCAGATACTCAAACAGCTCTTGGGATCTCATTGAGCCCTTGTCTTTGGAAAAAACCATTCCATTTGAAGCCAATCCCAAGAGCAAATAACCCTTCACAGCACTGAATCCAGCTACTACACGTCAAGCGCGTCCTTACAATGCCTGGAATGTCGAGAGAGTTCGATGATTCCTCCAACGAGGCCCTCTGGCGAATGTACTCAAAGGCCAAAGCCTCTTTACCTTACAAGGAGAGAATGCAAAACCTCACCTGGAGAATGATGAGCTTGAAAATGATCAAAGAGTATAAAACAAGACAAAAACCCCTGCTTAGCCACTCCAACCAACTGGCAAACAACAGCGACATCATGATGGATGAAGATAAGGTGTTTGGTAACGGTGACGAGTACTTCAATTTCAACGAGCTGAGCCCAACAAACAACAACTTCCCTCCTTCCAAAACTCAGAAACCCTCAAACCTCACAAAATACCTCTCTCAAAACTCAAACGAAAAGGTCAACAACGACCCAACCTCGGATGACTTTGACTACGTTGCCCATATCAAGAAGATTGGACAAGACGAATTAATGCAAAACAACTCGAATAACAACCAAGAAATATTCTCAAACCTATCCAGAAGTCAAGAAATCCCAATAACTATACCTCCACAGAACAACGGTATGCCTATGAGCTTCAACAACAGTACAAGTTTCCAGCAAAGCTTCTTGGACTCTCCTGTCGCTGAAATGAACAAGTTTTTGGATCCATTAGATACTATTAGTTCCTCCTTCGAACCCCCTTCAACTTTCAACAAACTAGCAAGCAATAGTTATAATGATAACTCCAGCTTTTTCCAATCTGTTTACAGCCAACCTTCCTTAGGATCTCCTGCATCCTCCAGTGCTGCTCAAACCCCTAATATCAACGAAAGTGGGTCTTTCTTTGAGAGTTATTTTAATAATGGCCCTAATTCAAGAAACCTAAGCCATGCAAATCAAATGAGAAAAATTCCTTCAACTACATCGTTCAATACATTCACCATGGAAAACAACCAAAATAATGGATTTTCTAATGATCTGGAAATGAACGACCAACTTATCCAACCTTCTTCACAACAATTATCATCTTCTTTCAATTCAAGAAAGGCGTCAATCACATCTTCGTCTATAAAAAAGAAAACCCCAGCTTCAAAACTTACCAAAGCAAAGAGGAGCACCTCAACGACGCAACTTAACACTGCAAAAGATTCTACATCTAACAGCAACACAAGATGTACGAATTGTAATACTCAGACAACTCCTCTATGGAGAAGAAACCCTGAAGGTCAGCCGCTATGTAACGCCTGTGGTTTATTCTTGAAATTGCATGGCGTTGTTCGCCCATTATCACTGAAAACCGATGTTATCAAAAAGAGACAACGAGGTTCAAATTCAAACTCAAATTCAAAGACTAGTGCCACCCCATCAAGTGCATCTTCTCCAAATAGACCAACTGTGAACAAACCCAAGATAAACAAGTCTGACAGTTCGAGAACTATACCGAATAAGAGAGATTTGGATAATAGAAGTGATGGGATGAATATAGATTCCGAAACTCCAGGAACTGGAAGTGATTTTGATGGCTCAGAGGTAAATTTCGGTTTTGATAGCAAAAGGAATAACAATAATATCGATAATGCAAACAACAACAACAACAACAACAACAACAACAACAACAATAACGCTTTTCAATTCGGTTCAACTGGTTTGAACTTTCACCAACAAGGAGGTAATCCTAAAAACTCAAAAGATGAAGAAGGCGGCACGAATAGTAATTGGGAATGGTTAACACTTGCCCTATAATAGAGTTCTTTTAGTTTTCACTGGTTGAAGGTTAAAGATAGAATAGTATTTATAATTTATATAAAGGTAGAAATTAATAATATTATAATGAACGAATCAATTGGTAAACAGAACAAGACAACGCCGAAAAGTAAACCAAAGGCAGACAATGAAGACGACCGTTCAACTAGGCTTGGAGGACTTAGAAGATGATGCCACATTACCATACCTGTCTCGATTACCTTCCTCAAAATTCCCACCGATAGAGTCAAAAATGCTCAGATGCCTGAAACCATAGTCTTTGTATGACAAAAATTCTGCCTTTTGCAGGTTTTTATGTTGATATTTCAAATCAGGAGGAATCCTCTCAGAAGATTTTGACCTTTTCTTGGCTCGTCTCCCAACATGAGTAAATGGTCTTCTGTGGTTCATTCGATTGGTCAATTTAGGCTGTGCACTTTGTGGTCTTTTCAGAACATCTGGTAATTGAAAATCTTTTAAGGTGGCTTCATTCACAATTGTATCAATTCCATCTTCAGTTCGTGAACTTTCTGAGCTATGATCATCAGAAATCATCATTCCGATATCTGGAATCATATCATCGCGGTCTTTTTCTTCATATTCAAGACTTTCTGGCGACAATGTCATACAGTGAGCGCCCGTATTGTTTTTATCAATAATAGTTTGAGCTCTTGGCCTATCAATTTGTAGTTTTTGTTGAACAGATTCGCCCAAAATTTCTGGATCAACATAGAGGTCAGCTAAATCCTGACAAACATACATTGCATCGTCATCACTTCCATTGTTTTTAATCTTAAGGACATCTTTGGCATTGTGTTTATCTTTCTCAAAGATCTCTTTATTTTTCTCACTTTCATTTCCTATTAGTGGATAAGCAATCGGTAAAGAAGCAGACCTCGCTGTTCTCAAAACCGTGGATATAACCAATTTTGAAGGTCGTTGAATCCATATTGGAGAGCTCTCAAGATTTGATAATCTTTTCAACATTCCGTATAAGAATGTTAGATTTGGATTAGGTATTCCCAAATTATCAGATACCATGATAGCTTGATATAGAATGACAAAGCAATAGTTCTCCAAGTTGTAAACAAAATCAGTCTGAAGTTTTGTATAACTAGCAGAGAGGGTACCTGAGCTAGGTGATCTCTTTTCGGTTCTTAGTGTTTTAGAAATATGTCTGATAAGTACTTCAATGCTCGAACTACCAAACAATTCACCCAAATACAATCTGAAATCTCGTATCCCAAAATTCATTGATATATAGATCAACTCAGCAACAACTCCTTTGAGAATCAGCTTGATAGAACTATCAGAGAGTAGATTATTGAAATCAAAATCATCAAAGATGATGGGCAAGATTTCGCCAGTGATCGCCCGTATTAAATTTAACCATATACGAGATATCAATCGATCTTTGTTAATATCCTTATCAATTTTAAAATCACCAATTGTTTTAACTAGTCGGCAGATGTCGTTTAACGATGATTCCTCCTTAGATAAATAGGTATTTGCCAACTTGCTGTACTCACAAATATCGATGCCTCCGGATTTATATGTTTCGAACACACTGTAGCCAAAAAGTAGTTCATACTTCTCTTTCTTTGGAGAAAAAGTACTATCCCCCATAAAGTTAACTTCAACGTCACAGAACACGCTAACTGCAGTATGAAGTGGTAGACATTGGTGAACGACAATCTCGAAAGCGAGACCTAAACCTGAATCAACAACTATCAAAGTCTCAGTATGTAACAAACCAGCGACAGAATTCAAACATCGCCTTAGATGAGAAAGGCTTCGACAAGCAAGAAACACAACATCGAATTTGTGGTTACTGGGCTCATATCTCTCTATATCTTTCACTGATCTGTAAATTGGGTCAGGAATATTGAAAAAACATGATTTCGATGCATAATTCCATGAATTGACATTAGTGAGGTACAATGAGCAGCAAATTAGGTCTAATTGGTCTTGAAGTAAAGACAAGTGGTAAGCCATCAAATGGATCACAGAGGTGTCACCAACTTAGAGTCATGGGTTAGAAACATGTTATGAAAGATCAGAAGAAAGTTGAAAGGTATTGAGACAAACTTGTTAAAACTCTAGGCTTCTTCGACATTGCATGTTCTTTTGCCTTTGGGAAAGATGGTGATGGAAGTGGCGTACTTTGAGGGTGAAAGGTAAGTCAGAAGAGCCCAGCGGTTGATGCTGGCGGCTTGCAACTCTGTTGTTTTTTGTGTGGAAATCAGAGTGGAAATCAGAAGACACAAAGAAAAAAAATACAGACACAAAGATATCTCTCTGTTGATTTTACATAAGCGGTTCTCATTAATTTAACATCATATTTCGTTTTATAAAAGTATTCCATAGTCGTTAGATGTATCTAGTTCTTGGAAGAGGACGTTATCGTTACTATCTCCTCAGTACCGTACACTCTGTCATCAGTGTCACCTTCCACAACATTTTTGATTTCCTCCATCTTCTTTATCTGACTGTCCCAAGTCTTGGTTGATTTCTTAGCACTTTTGTCAAACAATTCTTGATCTGGTTCCCTGTAACTGTTACCAATTCTGTCCCAAAGTGTGGTGAATTGTCCATAGTTGTAATTGAAATACAGATGGTGCACAGTGTGACAAGCAGCACCATTTATGATTGGATCGTTGGCAAGGTATTCACCATCGTGAATCATGACGGTCCAGAAATTGACAAAGGTGAACAGAATCAAGTAACTCAACTTGTGCAAAGGGAAAAAGAATGGATAAATATGATACGGTAAAGATTGGGCATAACCATCAACAGGGTGGAATGCATGGGAAGCATATGGAGTTGTGACCAACCACTTGTGATGAGGCTTGTGTAATCTCTTGTAGACAGCTGGCCAGTGCAACCATCTATGAATCAAATAAATACCGAAATCAGTGAACATTATGAATGCTGGAAATTGTAGTAAAATCGACCACCATCCACCTTTGACAGATTCGACGTCCCAATATAACTTGGAATAACCTTGTAGTTCAATCAGGAACCAAGGAACCGTCAACATAACCATGACTGGGATGGCACTGACAGCCTGTTGGATTTCCAAAGACATCTGATTTTTCAAATATCTTGGATGATTGAAGATAGCTTTATCAAAGACGAAGAAGTATGACAAGGAGGCAACACCGAGGTATAAAACCCATCCAAAGAATGTGAGGATTATAAATAGAGACAATGACTGTCTTAAGATATTGGATCTAGGCAACAAAGACGCGTTCGTATAGATAGATGACCCAAACCAAATCGGGATCTTCCCGTACACCTCAGAGCTTTCTGAATAGTGACTTATCATGTATCTGAGCTCAGAGATGGATGGGGGATGGATCAGACTGGCAGATCCGCCAGTGGAAATGAAGTCTGCCACGGAGCTGTTACCCAAAGTGAGGGACTGTTGCCATTTCGAAGGAATATTAGCCGACAGTGAGGCCGGTAGTATGGCAGCATACAGATGGTCGAATGCAAAGGCATCAGCAAATTCGAGAACCAAATCCATATTGTAGCAGCTTGGAACGATTAAATGAGCGAGGAAATGAAGCAATGATAAGGAAAGCTGCGGACTGCCTTTTATTTATATCTTTTCTTCTCAACGGGTGCCATTTGTTATGGCTCAAAAACGTTTGGTGATTTTTTTTTTGGGAAGTACGGCTTCCTATACGAGCTTATGCTGCCGGCGAGATACAGATTTCTGAGAAGCGGTACGCGCACGAACGAGCACATCAAACGATACGATACAGGCCTGTATTGGCTATTGGCTGGGGAATAGCCTCGGAGGAAGTGGGGACAACATCGTGTGGTATGAGATATGTATGTGCAAGAAGAGGCCTGATGCCTGTTCTGCTGAAAGAAAACGCTGCTCTAAACGAGATCATGGTCATATTATGCATGCAGCTTAAAAAAGAGAGAGAGAAGTGTCAAAAATCAGATGTTCAATACATAATAAATCGCATGTCTTTTGTATATTGTGTCGAGGAATCATTCATAATCATAATAGCTTGTAATCAAGCATTGTCGAAGCCGTATACAGTTTGGAAGACTGATGGTTCAGCTCGGGTAGAGTAGTGGCCCTGGCCCTGGCCCTGTAGACTATGGAAGTAGGCAGTGTTGAAGCCAATAGTCGAAGCATTTAGATACTGTTGAAGCCTCCTACTGTTTGGAATCTCAAGATCTAGGATAGAATGGTGACGATATTAAAACTTCGATTCTCCTCTGGACTTAGGCGATGTTGAAGCCAATAGTCCAAGTCATCATTTCGTGCTTACTTTCTGGTAGCCTGGAAATAATCAGTCACTCTCTTACCACCATCGTAGAACAACTCTAACTGTTTCTGCAAGTCCTCCCATTTTGGTCTATTTAGATCCCCTTCCTCTCTGGCACCTCTCGTCAATAGATCATCTCTCAACCATTCTAGAGCCAATGGATGCAGACTCTGGATCGCATGGATCTTGATAATAGCTCCTTCGATAATATCCACAACTGCTCTGTCCAAATGTTGTTGAATGTCATCACCATCATCACCGACAGCAGAGCTGGAATCGAATTGCAAGTCCTTACCGTATGTCAAGTTCTTCAGGATCTTGCCACTCTGGATATGCACCACGTTTGTTGGCCACTTACCCAAACCATCAAATATATGAGTGGCATAAATGATTGAACATGTTCTTGTCTCCGTCTCCCTCTTTAGAAAGGATAGTAATCTCTGTCTAACTAAAACATCTAAATCGACAGTGACTTCATCCAACAGCAAGACTTTCCAAGGTTTCAAAAGACCCATCACCAGTTGGACCCTTCTTCTCTCACCATCACTTACGGCATGCATTCTCCATGTCAAATCGATATCCAACAGTTCAACCAATTCATCTCTTCTCTCCTTAAAAAACGACCCACCTATAGAATCAATCAGGATAGTGACAGGTATATCTCTTCTAACAATCGGATTCGAAGCCCATTCAGTACCCAGATACGTGGTGATAGTAGACGCATCTGAACCTCCTCTGAAGGGATCATGTCCGCCAATGGAGATGGTACCAATGGTACTCAAAGTCTTACCTGCTAATAATTTGAGCAAAGTGGACTTACCTGCACCGTTAGAACCGACCAAAAGAGTCCTAGAGTTCCATGGAAGGTCCAGATTGATGTCAGCAAGACCCACCTTATTGTTGCTGAACTTGTAAGTTAAGTGCTCTGTGGCAATGGCTGCTGGTACCGTCATTGTTGTCTCTCCACATGAATGACTAGCAGCTTACATTTAAGTTTCCCGAGACGAAATTTATATGAAAAACTCGAGACATTTAAATAATCACGTTGTCCCTATAGTAGAGATTCTGAGACACAACCATGAGTTTGAATGAAGACGATTTTTTCAAGGAGAGCAGCCACAACCTAGTGGAGGAAGAAGAAGAAGAGGAAGAGGAAGATGACGAAGAGGAGCTAACTGCTCTTCAGAAGGACAACAATGAAATGATTGACGATAATGAAGCTGAAGACGACGATGATGAGGACGAAGAAGGAGACGGAGAAGGAGATGGAGAAGGGGAAGGAGAAGGAGAAGGAGAAGGAGAAGGAGAAGACGATAATGAGGATGAAGAGGAAGATGAAGAGGAGGACGAAGATGAAGAGATGAAAGACAATGATGCTGAAAAAGAGGAAAAGAGCGATGCTCTTCATGATATCCAGAAAGAAAACCAACCAGTATTGGATGATGAGGAGAGTAAATTGCAGAACTTCTACGATAAGTTGCTAGCGACATCTAAGATGGCTGACTCTTTTGAAATTACCCCAACGGTGGCAATACCATACTCCTCAGGAATTAATGCAATTGCCTTATCTCAATCATCCAAATGGCTATTCACAGGTGGTGAGGATGGATTCATAAGGAAATATGATTTTTTCGCATCAATTGACGGTGAAGTTCAACTGACAACTGCTCAAAAGCATTCTTTAGTTGATACTGTTACAAATGCTGGTGCTCTGTTAGGATACTGGGAAAATGAGATACCCGTTAAAAGAACGTCATTTTTAAAAGATTCATATCTACCGAAACTATCTCCAGTTTTCTCTTTGCAGGTTGAAAGAAATTGTCTTTGGTTATTGAGTGGATTATCAAATGGTGGAATAAATCTACAATCAGTAAGGCATAATGAAGGTGCAATTTTCCATCACTTCCAAAATCATTCAGATACAGTTTCTGTCTTGAAGCTGAATAGTGATCAGAATAAATTCCTGTCAGGAAGTTGGGATAAGACTATTAATCATTTTGATCTGAATTCTGGACAGGCTGTTCAAACATTTAGGGAATCTACTGGTCAGATAAGTTCCATAGAGTATAGACCTATTGGGGGAATCGAGGTTGAACAAATTCAGCAAAACGTTAATACGTCCAATGAAGATGAAGAAGATGATATGGACTCCTTGTTTGGTGATGAAGAAGAACCGGAAAGCAGAACAGAAAACACATCGGTAGATAAGCAGGCTGGTAAACCCGCTCCCATTGGGCTGAACCTACTGGACTCAAATGTTTTTTTATCTTCATCCATTGATGGCTCCATAAATATTTGGGATTTAAGGACAAATTCTCAAGTAATCAAGTTCAAATCTCCAAAGGGAACTCCACCTTGGTGTGTTTCTGCATGCTGGTCACAAGATGGTGATTTTATCTACGCGGGGAGAAGAAATAGCACAGTGGAGGAGTTTTCATTGAAGATGCCATTTGATTCATCAGGAGATTCGAAAACGTCGAAGCTTCTGAGATTCCCTCACGTTTCAGGACCTGTTACAGTTGTTAAATCATTACCAAACAACAATCATCTGTTATGCGCATCTTATGATAACATTAGAATTTATGATCTAAGACTTTATGAAACTCAGAAGAAAACTCCATTTTTGATTGTTCCTGGCCATCATGGTGGGGTAATATCGGACATTCAGTTTGACCCAACCTACAGGTATATGATAAGTGCCAGTGGTAATAGAGGTTGGCAAGGAACTAGTACAGAGACAGTATTCATCTATGATATTGGATTAGAGTAAAAAAAAAAAAAAAGAAAAAAACAAGGCAACTACTCTCTAGATACGAGTATGGCTATACCAAAACTCCTCCAATGGTTGTATCAGACCTACCCCAAGATATGTCTTACCAAAGTTCAGATATGTTGAAACTCTTCCCAGTGATTCCTTCCTTTGAAGGAACAGATTGATGAATATACTTATTATACCTATTGTCAAAGTCAGTTTCAACAACTGATAATTGCTTGCTTTGATCTTTGGCAATAGATTTTGTAACATTAAAGAACCGGAACTCAAAGACTTCTTCTCAGAAAGCTTGATTTGCAGTTCAATCAAATCTTCAAATGACTTGCTTGTTGATGTAGGGACCTTCAGTGCGCTGTACTTGTTTAATTCCTTAAACGATTTCAACCGTCTTAGAGGGTATTTATCGAAATATGTAGGCAGGTCAATTAGAACCTCATTAATATCTTCAACGTTGGTGTTATCCAAGAACTTCGAAAGAATACTATGAACCAAATCTGTCCGGTCAAAAACACCATCATCACCAACACTGTCTATTTTCTCCAGTATGGCTCCTTTTTTATTAGACAGCAGTTTGACATAGATAAGAAACAAGACGTCGAGTGATTGATAGGAAAGTACCTGGTCAAATATCAAAGACAGGGAGTTCAATGCCTTCAAATCATGGGCAAACAGTGTAATAATCGGTGAAAGGCAAAAGAAGGGACTGATGGTTTTCATACCTAGTGATTGATAAAGATCATTATCGATCCAACCTAGCAGTTCTGGGATCAGCTTTAGTGTACCAATTGAGGAGTCTATAGATGGGAGCATAAAGTCTCTAAGATATCGAAGAGCAAACTGTGAAAAGAAGGAAAAGGTCTCTTGCTCATCTTTGAAGACCAATAGAAAGACAGAGCAAATATCATGGAGCCCTTGGTAGTAGCATAGGGAGGGATAATTCCTGAAGAACTTGACAAGAATCTGCCTTAGCATGGTTCTCAATTGGTCCTTCTCAGTGGTTGAGATTGTCAGTGGATAGTGCACAAAGGACCGGTTAACATCAAGATCGATCTGCAACTCGTCCCTGTATTCCGGCAGGTTTAACGAGTCGATGTTACTTATGGACTTTGGACTGTCCTCCGCCTCCATTTGCAACAACAGTGGCCAAATTTGGCGCCTTAAGTCTGAAACGACCAAACCATCTCTTGAACGAGCTGCCTCCCTGATGATATCCAGATCATGTAGCTCAATGGCTGTGGAAAGGCTGATCTCTTTCATCGATCTCTGAGAGATGTGTGTGCTGCCAGTGGTGGAGCCAGTCCTGAGCGACAGTGTGTTCCAGTCGTCCATTGCGCAGTGCTGCTGGTTGCAGAGTATTAGGTTGTTAGCTGGTGGTTTTCCCCATAAATTGCAGCTTTTTCCCTTCACTACTTCAACAAAGGCCACCAGGAGATGTCATCTTCAACCCAATTTGTGGACAGACAGCGGGTGGCGGGCGGCAGGTTCAGCACTGTATACAGGGCGAGGGACTCTGTGGACGGCCAGCATGTGGCATTGAAGGTAACCACCCCAGAAGATGACAGGCCTCCGCACAGCTCACGCGATGAGGTGAAGATGCTTCAGGAGCTTCAGAAACTGCCCGGCGCTGGAAGAAGCCACATCGTGAAGCTGCTTAGTTGCTTTTGGGAGGACCTGGATGACCTGGTGCTTGTGTTCCCCTACTATCCTTCCACGTTAAACACATACCTAAGGAACCATGCTAAGAGGAATGTCCCTAAGCTCAACTTGTATGCCAACTTTGGCAGCAGCAACAGCAGCGATTCCGACAGCGCGCCTGAACTTGTGAACAATCTAACACTGGATAAGGCCACTCAGATTGTGAAAGGAATTGCTGATGGGTTGGCCTTCCTGCATTCGAATGGTATTATACACAGAGATATCAAACCAGAGAATATCATGTTCCAAAACTTTGACCCGAATCCAATCATCATTGACTTTGGGATCTGTTACAAGTACCCCAACAACTATGGCAAAGAGCAGCCTTCCAAAAAGATCTGTGACGTATCAACAGGAATATATCGCTCTCCAGAGCTTGTTTTCGGTATCACTGATTATTCATATGGTGTCGATATATGGTCCTTTGGCATTCTGATCTCCTTATTGTTTAGTAAACACGTGAAACCGGTGTTTTCTAACGATGATTATGGTGACTTCAGACTTGTTTCATTGATATTCAAGACGTTTGGCACACCAACTTTAGATACTTGGCCTGAAGCTAGAAAATCGCCTACGTTCTCGAGACTCGAACCCACCAAGGTTGATCCCATCAGTGTCGACACAATATTGCCGAGAGCTGACGGCACAATAAAGGAAATCTTTCAAAGGATGATGGTATATGAATCATCTAGAAGACTGTCGGCTTCCGAAATCAGCCAGAAACTTACGGAGTCAGAAAAATAACTACTTTTTGATCATTTGCATTTTGCTACTTCTTTGGCACTCAGAAAAAAAGAAAAATTTCATAGCATTTAAAAGCCAGGTATTTGGGATATCTTGTAGTGCTCCGCACCTATATTTCTTCATTATCGAATTGTTTCTCCAGCGTTATGAAGGTAAGAACATCGTTTACCCTTATCAGTTCCTTAGACTGGATTATATTTTCCTTTGCTGTATCGTAGAAAGAATCATCCACATCACCTTCAATGTAATAACCATTTTTGTGATAGATCAAGTTATTGTTCAATTTATAATTAGGTGTATCTCCAGATATCGTCGAAACTTCACTGTAATCACTATCACTGTTGATCGATGTATTTCCAACAGCTTGCTCTTGCCTCAACATTTGTAGTCTTGATTTCTTGTGTTCTTTTACTGCCATTTTGATACCCTTCGCCATTTTTGGTGTTGCTTGCTGATTATCATCAAGGTGGTGTCTTTGGGCAAGAGGCATGGATTTTCTAGTTTTTGGGGAACCTTGCGTTTCATTCAATACGCTGTCATTAACATTATCTTCATTTGTGGTTTTCGTTTGTTGTAGGCCAACTTCGGCGTCGTTCAGATCAATAGCACCAAGCGACTCCCTATTACTGAATATTGGATGGTCTCTTTGCAGATACTGTTTCTTAACGATGTTTTTCTGGAGGAGGGAAGGAGTTAATGGAGTAGTTGGCCCTCTTTTCTTATCGTGTTGAATGTTGTGGTTCTGTAAGTTTTCAACTTGTGGGTTCCCGAGTTTCAGGGGTGTGGTTGCAGAAGTATGGTCTGTTCCTGGGAGCTGCACGGAGCTATTCATTTCAGTACTCATAGTGGTCTACTGTTGTGTTGAAGAGTATCCAAGTGAGAGGGTAGTGTTTGGCCTTTGTTTTTTTTGTTTTTGTTTTCATTCTTTTGTTGTTTACATTTGTCCAAATCCGGAAATTGGCATACATCGTTTGTGATTATGATTACAATCGAAAAGCTAGCTACATGAATCTCTTCAAATGGTCAAAAATTATACCGGGAGGCCTAATCATATCTTTCGAGGATAGAGCAGCCTCTTTAGGTAGCCTATGAACGATTTTTCCAGTAGTTTATCACATTTCTGGATTCTGAAAAGGAGGTCGTCCTTTTCAGAGAAGTTGGTTGACTCTAAATTCTCCAAACAGAATCTCTTTTCTTCCTGAAACTGCTCCTTAATTATGCACTCCCTTAATGGAAGTAGTGAGAGAGCAGCAGCAAGGTACACCATACCAGTAAATATTTGACAGTTTATGTAAGGGTTTGATAGCGAATCGTCTCTTAATTTTAACACAGAAACTTCAACCACTAGAATAGGCAAACTGTTGAAAATATTCAAAAAAGAGAACCCTACTTGGAACAAAGACGGACTGAATGCATCTGCCACTAATACAGAGTTCATAACATTACCTACTCCGATAAAGAACCCGAAACAAACTGCAAGTCCAACCAACTGACCATAGGAATCAGATTTTATCCAGTACGTTAAAATGAAAACAGTAGAAACAACACACAACGCCACGCAATAGTTTACTCTACCAACAAATCTATCTGCAATTAGACCAATCAGTGGTCTACCGATAACTTGAGTGGCATTCAAAATTGCACCTAATGCTGAGCCTTGTGTCTGTGAATAACCTACTGCAGTAGCATATGATGCAAATGAATAGACTAGCAAATTGTATCCAAAAAAGGAGAATATGTACCACAATAGTATATGGTAAAACTTTCGATCATACAGGATTCTTTTATCAAACATAAACTTTAGATCATTTTTAGCAAGCTGCCACGATCTTTTTGGTCGTTTAGTAACTTTGTAATTCGGTGGATTCTCACGAATTAAAATAATTGCCAATGAGACTGTAGCAAAAGTACTTATCCCAACCATTCTAATTGCCCATCTTTGATCTCCAGTTCGGTTGATAACGGCATTTGTTGCAAATGAATAGACTAATCCGCCTAAACCGGTACCTGATAGCGCACAACCAAAAGCCAAACCCCTTTTCTTCAAGAACCATCTGGGTATTATTGGGGCGACCGGTGCATATATCAATGCAAAAACCATACCAACCAATAGACCGTGAGTTAAATAAAGTTGCCAGATTTTCGTAGCTTGTGCAGCAAGCAAATTTCCGGCTAGATACCCCAGACTTCCTATGAACATTGTCTTCTTCAAACTGAACATTTTTGAGGATAATAGACCTATCACAGTATTTGATTGGCCCAAACACAGAACGATGCCTGCTATCCAGGCAAAGTCTATTTTACTTGCTTCAGGGAATATATCATTATCCAGGTAAAACGCTAATAGGACAGAAGTAGAACCCGCATGTGCTCCAAATGTTGAGAACTGAATAATGGTGAAACATAAGGCATTAACCCAACCATAGCCACCGTCTGGGGGAACATTCTCGTCTTCCTCTATTAAAATAGTCTCTTCCTGTACCTCCTTATCAGAATGTTTCTTAAAATCAGTCGGAGTTTTGGAGTAGTCATTACTCTTTTGATGCAATATGAAAGTTTCTATGGGGTTAACGGGTGCCATACTGTCCATATGAGCCTGAGTAGTCAACGGCTAAAAGAGTCACCGATGCAAATGATAGATCTGGTATTGATGAGTTGGCAGACCATGGGACATAAAAATTAGCCTCATCTTGCGGATCTTTTGATCCACAATTTTCGAATTTTTGGAGATTTTCACTTTTATGGCGCGTTTTATCCGCCTTTTTCTATCCAAGCGACCTTGTACAGTTGCACTCGACAGATTTGATTGATATATATATACCGACAACAGTATACGGGATCACAAATGTGAGATTGAAAGGTGCATATATAATGTAGTGGAAACCCATATTTTTCCACAGTGGACTCGTCATATATGAAAATATGTCCGCCCAGCCTGTCAGCCTGTCAGCCTCATAAAGAGTGACAGCTGTTTCTAAGACCTTGCAATAGTGACCGAATGTGAGGCTGCAAATTCTGATCTTTTCTCCACAAGGGTGAAGATAAGTTGAAGGCAAACCTTGAATCTATTTATCGTTTGAATAGGTTTGAGCACAAATTAGCCATTTGATATGTCATAGTTTCGAAATTTAGCTTCGTAGCAAAGCTATGACTGATGATGAAAGCACAGCATTAGTCACATAATGGCACGGCTTGAATTACAATCGGTCAAATAATACGGTGACACTCTGTACTACAGCCTGTACACCGCCATAGGATCGATGTAATTCCGAATCTCTAGATTGACCTTCGCATTAGAGGAAAGATCCCGTCAGGCTCCATTAGTGCTAGATACTCAAAGACCGAAAACTGCTGCTGTGCTCATTCCTTCACCCTCGAGCCCCATAAGGGCGCTTGAGGTATGCTTGAGGTACCAAAGGCGAGTGTTTCGGATGAACACAGCGCAACAGAACGCGGATCATTGGCTACGAGAGTAATACATGATATACACATCCCAAACCGCATGGATATCTCAAAAAGAAAGGCACACGCGATCAAGCCGAAAGAAGTTCGGTGACTGATCTCAAACTTTTGGTAATACGGAAGATGTAGTGCGTTCCAGACTGCACTAGCCGTAGTTCTAAGGTGGCACGTGGTACAAGAACGAAGATTTATGATAACGCAATACCTTCTCCTTCCACTAATGAATCACGTCTTGAAATTGAATATATCGTGTCTTCTTCTTTATCCTAAAAGCCCATTCCAGAAAACACAAATTGAAGCCGTATCACCCAGGCCGGTGTCATTGGAATTTTGGAGATTGGATTGACATATATTGAAGCTCGGTTGAGAGGTGCTGGCTGTGTTTTTCCAATTAACTACTTGATGGAAGATACTGCCAGCGAAGAAGTCTCAAGATCTCACTTGTATCAATGGGTCCACCACGAAAGAAGGAATCATAAATCCCATGCCACTTTCCACGGAGCTAAGTTCCCACGCCACGCCACGCCTGAACAGATACCCCACACTGCCTCACATAGATCACTTTATCCTCTCTAACGCCATATCGTCATTGCTTTGTTTGCAACTCATTGGTAAATTCCTAATGAAAGTACAAAAGCAAAACCACTCCCCCTTCCAGTTTTAGTCAAATCTTTCAGCCGAAATCACACTGGTATGTCACTAGTTAATGAGCGTAGTGGACGGAATCACCCCAACCTAATACACAAATTTTGAAAATATCCTTTCCCATTCTCACGACCTTAGTCTCAGCTATTTCATGGTTGCTGCACAAAACCCACACGTAAACCCCCAGAAACCCGAAGCTCAGCCTTCATTATTACCCACGGAACCGTTGGAACATTCGCTTT
>JAJLSD010000070.1:0-42241 GCA_030567455.1 Komagataea norvegica
TATGAGTGGTAAATATCTCTCGCCAAAGAAGGAAGTTATGGTTATTTTCATGCATGTGTCATGTCTCATGGCTGCAGACATCCCGAAAAGGTTCATTGCATCTGAGTATATGGAGGCTAAATCATCGACAATAACCAGAAACAAAGCACAATCTGTTTCCAGAGAATCCAGATAAGAGTCGTACCTTTCGATTCCCTTTGAGAGCACTCTTAAGTGGATTATCTCCTCCTCAGATGGATGTCCTTGATCCACATTTTCTATGAGAGTAATGTCTGGGAATACTTCATAGTTGGTTTGAAGATGAGTCGATGAGAACGAGCCTGTTGATACTTCAATATTCTTCCATTTAGGCGATGGAATAGTCAAGGCAAGCGGTGCTAACGGTGCAACTTTCATAATCTTGCGAATCAATCTTATAGTGTTGCCGTCGAATCCTCTTCTTCGGAAAAAAGCGTTCAAATCATTCACGTGTCCCTCATCTGCTGTCTCTTCGACAAAGTTATTCAATTCATTTGAAAATACACCAAAAAAGCCATTAAAAGAATAGATGACCGATTTCGGCTTACTATTAAGCACATTGAATGATGCAACAAAAGCCTCGTTGAAATTGAGCTCCAAGTATCCTTTTCTGATCACTTCAAGATGTTCAAGATACGGCGTCATGCCAGAAAAAACATCGATGGACATGATGAATGGGCCTGGCACTGCAGTTTTCTGTGAAATTTGTGTACAGAGTTCCTCTCTTGTGACAATTAAATGTTGACAGCTAAGATGAAGTGGTTGTAAAAGAGAGAGAGGAAAGAAACGCGCATTGTTTCTGTTTTTTGTGTCAAACATTAAGCCCGATTATGTCCGCGATTTTATGGGAAAACCATGTATCAGAGCAGCGAACCATTCCGCTTCTGGAACCCGGTGAAATCTGGGGATCATCACATCAGCATCAAGTATACACTGAAGAGGGACATAGTTATAATCGACCTTATAAGATATCTTCACGCCTCAACTTCTTCTCGAGTGAACATCTCAATGCTAAATAATCTGCATTAAGCTCTGATTTTATATCAACAGGGAAACTGTGGTGGGACAGTGAACAGAACCTCCGTGTTGTCCAATTGCATACTGGGACATGGTTAACATCACAGCGGTGGCTGCATCAGACTATGATTTTTTTGACATATACTGAACACTCACACATATGGACGCAGAATCGCTTGTCACGCTACTTGCCGGCAAACCTGACCTGATGGGACTGGTTAACGAATACGAACCGAGAACTGTATTAGGCTGTAGCCAGGAGTGACAGTTAGTATGTCGCTTGTGCATCTGATGTTGACAACTCGTGTAAGAATCTAGACGCATTTATCTCCTATGAAAGCATTTATTACAATTACTGGTGCCACTTTTAGGCTGATCAAAGCTGATGGACCA
This sequence comes from Komagataea norvegica, assembly GCA_030567455.1. Lineage (NCBI taxonomy): Eukaryota > Fungi > Ascomycota > Saccharomycetes > Phaffomycetales > Wickerhamomycetaceae > Komagataea > Komagataea norvegica. The sequence continues at coordinate 1,429 of JAJLSD010000070.1, forward strand.
TTAAGTACAGCGATAGAGACATCGCTTAGAGCGTTCCAGTGCAGCTCAGTGTATTTCTACGAATGGTAGGCATTCACTTCTATAAACACAGGCAGGGAGTTTTATAAGTGCGAGTAGCCATGTAAAATGCAGCATCTGTTGCTGCTGGTCCGTTCTGAGTGGGCCAGGCTCCAGTATCTGTTACCACACTCTCCTGTATGGTCGTGTTCAGGACGTGCGATCTGTGATGATGTATGTAAAGCACCACATGTCCTGATAGGGCAAGGGTGTCACTCTTGTGTCAGTTTGGAGAAAGATTGACGGTTATTATGCTATGTAGAGTCTGTTCTGGCCATAGCAGTGGTACGCTACGAGTTGAACACCGGAAAGTGATTTTCTTATTGCTATCTCAAATAGCTTCTGTATGAGCTAATAAATAATGAAATACACAGCACAACATGCAACATAACCCCAGTCTAGCTCCGTAGATGCTTTCCTGAAATCTATAGATACTTTTTGAAGAAACTATGGGTCAATTCGACACCGAGGAATGTAGCAGCATTGGCAGGGAAGGATCTGAGTAAGGCTGGTCCAAGACCTGGGAAGAACCCTTTGATCCCACCCTTCTTGTATATCGACGAGATGGCCTCCTTCGCAGAGATCGACTCCGTCAAGTTGTTGGTCAATCTCGTCTTGACAGTATCCACTGGGAACACCACAAGCCACATAGACATACCTGCAAGACCACCAGCAGTACTCACAGACAACAGTGATAGCTCGCCCTCCTTGGCCCCGGACAGTTTGGAGAGCTCCTTTTTAGCAATCTCGTAGGTTGCAAAGTACAGTGCTGATCCAGGACCGTCTCTCGCTAATGTGGCAGTGGACCCTTTGAACAAGGACTTCAGACCACCGCTCTTCAGGATTCTCTTCACGGCACTCACCATCGACTTATTGGCACTGGCATCCTGGGTTTGTAACACAATCTTGATTCTCTCGAAAGGAGCAGCCACCAGTGTGGTTGGAATGGCACTGATGAACCCAGCAGCAGAGATATGACTTACGCTGAATTGTGAAGGGTCGATCTTGTAGTAGGAAGATACCAGCTTCTTACCCATATCGTAACCCCAAAAACTGACAGCAAACATCGGAGTGACACCGAACAAAGGAGGGACCACACCTCTGTAGAACCCAATTGGACCTGATGTTTTTAAGATGGAATTCACTGCGCTTGACATGGTAGGGAATTGTCCACTCTGAAGTCTGACCTTGATCAGATCGAATGGATGGCCAGTAAGCACAGCAGCTATACCACCAACACCACCTGCCACAACGGACTTGACATTGGTCACTAGTAAGGAGTCGACTTCTTCAGACATTGAGTTTGTGGTTGTGTTTGTTGATTAAGTAGTAGTGTGCTGCTGGCTCGGGGGGTCGTGGGGTATCTTGTCTTTATATACTGCCTGCTGGGCGATGATCACTGTTCCGCAGCCCCACCGGCGGGGGATTGCGAGCGTGTGCCCAGCGGGTCCCTCGCTGGAGCCAGACCCGTTGTGCCGAGGTTGGATCGAATGATGCGTTGCCCTCGGTAGCAGATGAGAAGTGGGTTGGCTCTACTGTACTGCCACCCTGCTAGTACTAGTAAGCGCATACGATCATTAAGTCATTTAAGCCCTCTTACTCTTTCGAAAGTCCATGTAGCTGGTATTTCTGGAGTCCCACTTTGTCCCACCTTGTCCCACCTCGTCCCAGGCGCTGTTCTTGGTGCTGTCCGAATGACACAAACTTTCAACCGAGTCAGCGTCATTGTCGAGCCAATCAAGGGCCCAACAATCGGAATAACTGCTGTCAGCAGCGGTGTGTGTGTGTGACCGTTGTACTCGGTTCTGGACACAGACAGTCACATTTTTGCCTGCATTTACTGGTTGTGGAATCATGCATGCGCTTTCAGTCACCTTGGGCTTGGAAGACAGATTGAATTGATATGGGTTTGGCTCTCTACTTGATCTGTGTGACTCGTGAAAACCGGTAACGAGTCGTGACACTGTCATTCCTTCGAGAAGTACTTTCTGAACTCGGGTTTATTTCTTCTTTTCCACTATTCTACTATCTCGTTTCTCGTAGATACGTTAAAGTGATTGTAACTACATCTTTTATGAGTTGAACAGTTAAATATGTTAAATCCTTGGAATTCCACCACACTACCCTTCTTGCCAGTACTCAAGCGTACTCAAACAGAAGGCTTCTTCTCTCTTGAACCAACTCTTTGAAAATAGTCAGCTCTTTTTAAAATTGCTATTTAGAGGGTCCTGCCCTCCATCTCAAGTTATCCCCGGATAATCTGCAGGAACAAAAGAATGGCCTTCATCACGGTAAAAATTCTCTCTAAATGTTCCACCTTCTACAGGATATTCAATCTGTTCTAATCATCTATTTTATAATTCAGGGATCAACAGATTAACAACATGATCTAGTGTTCCCTGGAACGTCATTGATGCAACATTAATTCAATCAGCATCGCTCTCTTCCCAGAGATTCTCAATTTGATCAGCAATCTCAATAGCTGTCCCCACAAAATTTCTATCACTTGAATATCTCTGCGCAATGATCCTCTTTGTAGCGGCTTCAACCTTCTTGATGATATTCTCCGCTACTGATCTGATTCCATTAGATTTCTCTTCGAAATCAAGAGGTTCATCCTAATCGTATTAAGAAAGGTGTGAAATCCCGAGATACGACTGAAAGCAATCAGTTTCTCCTCTTCTGAAGTCTTAACATGAGTTAAGAAATCCATTGATGCGAGTACTCGATGGAAGTGATATGGATGCTCGCTAACGGTACCAAAAGTGATAAATGAATCGAATGTTGTTAGCTAATGCAGGAACAACAACAGCTGGTGCCATATGTTTGGGAGGGTTCCAAAATCCGAAACCCAAGTCAAATGATCAACAAAAAGAAGACATTGTGCCACTTCGCACGCTCTACGATCTTGGTGAACTCGAGCAGTTTCCGGATGTTTCTCGATAAGTCTGTTGAATGATCATTAAATTCTTTCCAATTTCTTGACGTGTTTAACGTTGCTGCAGGTAGAAATAATGGGCTTCTATCTCTGGTGTGTTCTAGTGTTGATTATCGTGCGACAGATATCTTGGGTTGGCTAGCGTGGTTACTGTAGCAATAGGGATCATAATGGGCAGCATAATCATTGTCTTATATAAGAGAGTTGACACAGTGTATGCCAAAAAGAGTCAATTAGGCCGATTAGAGAAAACAGTTATAGATTTGAAACTCTAGAAGGGGATTTGTGAAATGTTGACTTGCGGAATGATAGGCGATGAAAGCTCATTACCAACTTAGTGATTATGTAGGAGCCACAAGGTTTAATCGCCTTGGTCTTCTTAAACTTCTGCAATCACTAAGTCAAATTAACAAAGCTTATCCACAAAAACTAGTAACTATGAGAAAAACAGAATATTAATTATTATTTGAACGGTAAGTGTCCCACACTCTATTAATCTATAATCTATAATATATAACCCTATGGATCCTTTCCATATTTTTAAAAACCTTGCTAAAAACCCCTTGAAAACATGTATGTTGTTGTTAATTAGTATTTAACAACCATACAACCCTCTTTCCTCTCAATACATTCGATCAACTCTGAGCTCTTAATTTTGAAATTTTTCAAGTTCATTGAATAGTTGATCAAATCAGTGAAATCATAACCACCCCTTTCCTCTTCTTCGCCCTTCATGATCTCTAATTTCAACAATGCGTCGTTTTTGCAGATCTCTTTCTCTGTATCTTTTTCAAAATCAGAGAGGTTCAACAGGATGCTGGCCTCCTTGATAATTTGTTCATTAATCCTTAGCTGGATGTGGAGTCTGACGGAGCTTTGCTCCTCATCTACCAAAAGATCTAAATGGTTGGTTGATTCATGATCGTAGTAGTGATCTTTCGATGTTGCCTGGATAGGAATTATTTCTTGCGATTTGACAAGTTCAGCGATTTGGAAAGAACATTCCTGGAGACCCTGTTGTGGTATCAGAGAGTATATCAACTTCTTATTCGAGGTCTTTGAGTTTGGACAGAAGAATGAAATGAAAAGTGAGTTGGAGTTGAGGTAGTGCTGTAGTTTTTGTGAAGTGATGTATTTTGATAAGTCGTTCCATTCCAGGGAGACGTTTGTGGGTATTTTCTCACAGGTCTGTGATAAAATGTTCAGTTTGATCTCTGTTGGTAGATATGCGAAAGTTGTAGCTGACATTATTGTGAACAAAAGAAAAAAAAATTCAATGTGTCAAACTGCTGATGCCGATGATGCTGATGTTGATTCCGATGCTGATGCAGTCCTTGGATAGTGGATGCAAGAAAATCTGTTCCTAATGAATATAGCGTTCGGTTTAAAGAGATATGACCTGGATGTATACTGAAACGATGATGAGAGGTGTGAAGGCGAGCTTAAGGCTTATATACCAACGGTCTCGTTATCGTGTTGATCTGCACACCGATGCACTTGAGCGGTTGGCTCCGGGTGGTCGTTGAGCTAGGAAAAAAAGAAAAGTAAGCCCGAAAGTCGGTGAAGTTTAGTAGCCACTAGCGTCGTGTGCGCACGCGATGTATTAAAGGAGAGACATATAGTATCTTGGTTAGTTAAAGAGCCGTGTAACTCCTCTACCCGTGTTGAGTCATAAGCCATATCCAGCTGGATACACAGGTTGGAACATCCAGCAGCTTGTGACGCGGTGGTGTGCCTTCTGCTGTTGTCGAATCGAGATGCCCAAAAGAAACGCCAAAAACCGGGTGAGTCAGGAATCTCGGAAAAAAGTGCTACACATGGAACAACAATAAGCTGAGCAAACGGTGGGCCGTTTATAATTTCGCTTTTGGGTTTCTGGATGGGACGTGGACGGGATTAAGGTCCATGGGATTAAGGTGCATGGGTATCAGGATTCAGATACCATGTTGAGCGATCATATCAGTCTAAAGTCTAAGTTCTGCAGCTTGTTCTCTCATGTAATCGTAATTCACTGTGCAGTGTGGAGACTGGACAAAAGCTTTTAGATCATGTAATGCGAATCCGGACTCCCACAACCTCGTTTCTGACAGTTTCCACAGCTTTTCATGACACTTTTTATTCTACCGGGTAAAGAGTGAACTTACGGTTTACTGGAAATAAAGATCTCCTCATAATAAAAAAACGTCATAAACACTCCACTAATCCACTAACCAACAACCTTTTTATCTTGTCCATAAGCCTTGGTACCGTACTGTCCGTTCAACAAGATAATGTCTTGTGGGCGATAGTCAAACTTACCTGAAAAGTACGAGGTCAAAATGTTCTTAACACCTTCGGAGTACCTAGCTTGAGCATCTAAATTGGCACCGGACACGTGAGGAGTTAATGCGTTACCTCCACCGTACTGGTTAGTGAAACTTCTCCATGGATGATCTTTTGGTGCTGGTTGTGGGAACCAAACATCACCACCATAGCCTCTCAACTGGCCAGATTCAACAGCTGCCGCCACATCCTCGGCAACTGTGATGGCGCCTCTTGCGGTGTTCACCAACAAAGAACCTGGTTTGAATTTGGAAAGCAACTCCTTGTTAATCAATCCTTTAGTGCCTGCATGCAATGGGGCATTCACCGTAACGATATCTGACTGGGCAACCAGCTCTTCAATGGTGTCAACTCTCTGAGCGTTAACTTTTGCCCTCAGCTCTTCAGACAATGGTTGATAGTCGTAATACAACAATTTGGAAGGTTTGAAAGGTGCCAGTCTTTCCAAAACTTTATAGCCAATTCTACCAGCTCCGATTGTAGAGACAACTTTACCTTCCAAATCATAGGCATCTCTTGAAATTTTCGCAATGTCCCAGCCTTTCTCATGGACGGCATTATCGTGTGCTGGAATGAAATTCTTAACCAGGGCTAAGATTGTCAATAGAACATGTTCAGCGACTGAAGTAGTGTTTGATCCAGTCACTTCCAAGACAGAGATGTCCCTACCTGATTTATTAATGTAGTCCAAGTCAATATGATCTGATCCCACTCCTGCAGTGACTAAAAGCTTCAAGTTTTTAGCAGACTCAATTCTTTCCTTGGTGATATAGGCTGGATTAAAAGGTGTCGTAATGATGATCTCAGCCTCTTTGATATGCTCGTCAATTTCAGCCTCCTTGTCTGAAGTAGAGTGCAACTCGCGTCCGCTTCCCTCAATGAAGGATCTAAGACCAAGCGCATTCTCTGCGGAACCCAACAGTTTTGCGGTGTTGTATTCACCACCTTTGAATAAGACAGCTAGCACTTTTGACATGATTGTTGGCTAATTGTATATATGTTTGTTAATTGTATTGACAGGTGTAGTTGAATCTAGCATGAGGAGCGATATATTCAACCGGTATTTATACAATTTTGAGCATCGGTCTCACCCCTCCCTCAGTATTTAGAATTGTGGGCACGCACCCCTAGAAGCTAACTGTAGATGACGAACAACCCCTTTGTTCTAAATAACTCGTTCCGAAAAACGACACGTCAGATTGCGATGCGACGTTCTGGTCAGAACTTAAGGCATTCCCGGTTATGCAAAGAGTGAGGCATTCATTGGCTGTAAGTTTGCGTTCATGGAATTGTTCCATAATAGGAACTCCAGCGAGAGACGCAAGAAGAACCGCTACATCTATGAAATACTACTCGACGCTCTCTCTACCGTCCTACTAATAACATGTACTTAGTCTGCTTATTCCAACGTATCAGCATCCGCGTCTTCATCATCCACCCGATTTATGTGGAGTAAAAATGTGTCAATTGTGGAATCCGCGATAAATTCCGCATGATCAAAGCAGCAAATGTGACATAAAAATAACTAACTATTCGAGAAGCTTATTATTTCCTGAGTCAGTTTTTCCGCAGCGCGGAAACGCACGGGGAAAGTGCCCTGATTGGCTAACCGTTTTTTATAGTACACGGTGGTGTAGACTGCTGTGGTGCACAAAGTGACATGTCTGTCTACTGTGGTTTTCTATACACATGGGTACTAGACGCTTGGTCTGATGGGAACACCAACAGCTCGGCAATCACAGTGTTCTGCTTTCTAGTCGTGGCGAAAACGATCAACTCAGCAATATCATCTGCATGCAATGGCTCTCTTCCCTTGTAGACAGCATCAGCTTTGGATTTGTCACCATAGTTTCTAACAACAGAGAATTCGGTTTCAACAGCACCTGGCTGAATCTCAATAACTCTAATCTTGGTATCGATCAGCTCCTTTCTCAATGCTTCAGTGAAAGCTCTCACAGCAAATTTCGAAGCACAGTAAACAGCACCACCAGGGTACCCTTCTCTCCCGGCAATTGAGCCTAGTTGAACAATATCACCAGAGTTCTTAGCCTTGAAGATCGGTAAGATTGCTTGCGTGATTGAGATCAGTCCAAGGACATTGGTGTTGAAAGTATCTTCGATGTCTTTGTCGAGAAGGTCACCGACTTTAGCGGTACCCAATGCCTTACCTGCGTTGTTGACCAGGATATCAATATCTTTGAATTCTTCAGGCAATTTCTCTAAAAATGGGTGAATTGATCCTTGTTCACTGACGTCCAATTTACCAATGTAAGTTTGCAAGCTTGGGAACTGTGTGGTAAGTTCGGCTTGCAATTGTTGTAATTTTTCGTATCTTCTGGCAGCCAGGATTAACTTGACTTGACCATCTGAGGCCTGTGCGTATTCCAGAGCCGTTGCCTTACCGATACCTGAAGAGGCACCGGTGATGAAAATGGTCTTACCTGCGATTCTTTGAAGAGCAGCTTTACCGTATGACATTATGAATTGTGATATAGGAGACTTATAGATGCAAAAGAGGCAGAAAAGAGGAAATCTTTCTCCAGATCAACAATAATCCCTTACTGTGGATAGTCGTCTATGTCACCGTGGCCCTCGGATCGAGCCGAAAGCGGAAATGTATCCGGAATAGTCAGGGATTCAAGGTATCACCCTACGTGATTCGGAGAAATGTAGCATTTCAATGCCATCAGAGAAGCATTGGTCAGGTTGGAGGCTGTAAATTGATTGGGCACTAGCACTATAACTAGCTCTAGCTCAGTTGACAGATCAGCTCGTATACGAGACAGACAGACAAAGAGACGGTCCGGCAAGGGGCTGCTTCGATAGCGTCTCGTTTACACTCGTTTAAGCCCTGTCCCACCACTCCGGTACGCGCAGCAGCACCCAGAATAATCGCGTGGTTCTTGCATACTTGTCTCTTAAACGAAGAATGGAGGCAGTTGAATCAGACCACAGAAACTGTCAGTGGTCCAATAAGCCGCACTGCACATGAGGACCTTTCGTAAAGGTAAGACCTATATAAATGAAAACTGATATTCAACTTTGTAGTTAGTTCCCTCTTAACTTGTTTGTCGTTGTGAGCATCACATATCATCATCACCATCAATATCAGTCATCTGTCATGTCCCAGGTATTTGCCAACGATACGCTAGTACATGCCCTGCCTAAGGCACTCAATTACAAAAATTCATTTGACATAATTTCACATACGAAGCCTGAGCTTGCTGTGCTTGAGAAGCTATGGGCGGCCTGGTATCACTACATGCAAAACGATGTTCTAGCGACTGGGTTATTGTTCTTTTGTCTTCATGAGTTCATGTACTTCGGTCGTTGTTTACCCTGGTTCATAATTGACAAGATCCCTTATTTTAACAGATGGAAGATCCAGCCAACTAAGATCCCTTCGAATAAAGAACAATGGGAGTGTTTGAAATCTGTCCTTGTGTCGCATTTCCTAGTTGAGGCATTACCAATCTGGACTTTCCATCCAATGTGCCAGAAGTTAGGAATCTCAGTACAGGTGCCATTCCCAAGTTACACAAAGATGTTCTTCCAAATCTGCCTATTTTTCGTCTTGGAAGACTGCTGGCATTATGTGTTCCATAGATTGTTCCACTATGGGATCTTCTACAAGTATATCCACAAGCAACATCATCGCTATGCTGCTCCGTTTGGACTCGCTGCAGAGTACGCACACCCTATAGAGACACTATCATTAGGCGCAGGCACAGTAGGGATGCCTATCCTGTATGTTTGGTACACTGGTGATCTGCATTTATTCACGCTATGTGTCTGGATCACATTGAGGCTATTCCAAGCTGTTGATTCTCATTCAGGTTATGAATTTCCTTGGTCGTTGCATCATTTCTTGCCGTTTTGGGCAGGTGCTGAACATCACGATTTGCATCATCATTATTTCATTGGGAATTACGCATCTAGTTTCAGATGGTGGGATTTCGCCCTAGATACTGAAGCTGGGCCAGAGGCTAAGGCTGAAAGAGAGGAGAGAATGAGAAAGAAGGCTGAGATCAAGGCTAAGAAAGTCGCTTGAGTTCAAGTGATTGATGAAAAAATAAAAAATCAAAAAGGTAGCTTCTGTTTGTCCATTTAGGTATCCTTGAAGAGGAAAATGGTACTAAACATAATACACTCATCGAACATGACATCATGTAGCTTCTACAAATATCTAACATGTAATTTCAATTTTTCTCAATATGTAATTTTCTTCATTTCCTCTCTCCCAAAAGTCAATGTAATATGCAGAAAGACCGCAATAACATTAGGTCATTTTCAGATAACGCGTCGTCCTTTGAGAGACCCTAGTTCAGAGCTTCAGCAAATTGAATTAATCTCTTAATACCAACTAACCAATGGCCACCTTCATGAGAGTGATTCGTGGCTAGTTCCAAATGTTGCGACAGCGCAGATTCATAATTACCATCTTTCAAGTCGTTCACCAATTGACTAAGGATAGATAAAGATTCAGGCGTCAACAGATCTTCATTGTTTAAATGGTCAAACAAGATGTTTAACCTCTTTTCAGTGTCAATCACTTGCTTTTCGTACTTCACAGGGACATTTGGTTTGATGGCCTGGAAGGTAGATTCAAGACTCTCCACGATTGGCAATTGATCTGATGGGATATGCGAACGATCGCCACTTGGGTGTTTTGGCTTTGTTGCTTCAACTGGTTTAGATTGTAAAGGAGGCGCTATGTTTGACTGCTGTGGTGGTGGAGGAGGACCGGCACCGAATTTGGATGGTGGTGGGCCTTGTCCAAATGCTCCTTGTGCCTGTGTCTGATATTGTTGTTGCTGTTGCTGTTGTTGTTCTAATGAGGCAGCTGCAGTTAATGGGGCTCTTAATGGTGGAGCTGCAGGGCCTGGTTGTGGCACCTGCTGCAGGGATGGGGATGGGGCATATGGGTTCTTTGGAGTTGATGAAGGTCCCACATTTGACAATGGTGCAAAAGATTGAGGTGGTTGACCAATTGAAGAAGGAGGAGGAGCATATGCGTTGAGTGCTGGTGGTTGTGATTGTTGCGGAGGTAAGGCATATGGATTTTTAGGAGCTGGTGATGGTTTCAATGGAGGTGGTGCAACGTGTCCATTATTATTACTGTTTATCACTCCAGGTGCAATTTGAGGAGATGGTGGGACAATTGGCGTATAACGATTATTAACTGGTGGTGATGCAGCAGCAATTGAAGGTTTAGCTTCTTGCAAAGTTGGAGTTTGTTGTTTTCTAGTTTTAGACACAGATCTTGGAGGTGGTGGTAATGTGGCGGCATTTTGGGATGAGGTATTACGACTAATTGGTGGTGGTGGCAACGATTGTGGATCTTGAGATGCTCCCTGCGTTGACGGTTGGAAAATAGCTGAAGGCGCACGAGACAATGGTTGCGGTTTATGGAAAGCAGTAGGCAAGTCGTTCCAGCCATCAGTGTGATGTTTCTTTCCATTCTTTGGTGGAGGTGGTAAAGGTGTAGAAACGCTTGGAGTAGAAGCTGCAACATTAGGTTTGTAAGGATTGACAGCTTGAGGTCCAGTTGGTCTGTATGGATTTGCATTTGGAGCCGACACTGGTGGTTGCGTATATGGATAAGCAGAAGGAGCTTGAGCAAATGGTTGACCAGCTTGTGATGGAACAGCTGCTGCTTGTTGTTGAGGCAAGTAAGGGTTGGAGACAGATGCACGCCCTCTATTAGCATTTGTGTTGACAGGTGCTGCAACAGGAATCGATGATGAAGCAACAGCAGGAGGAATGACAGATCCAGTGCTTCCGGCTACCTTTCCATAACGTGAAGCAGCACTGGCAACAGTAGGTCTATTGGTATTGGTTTTGATTGTCGAAATACCAGTAGCTTTCGAGATTCTCTCTTTTTCTAACTTGACAGTTGGGATATCATCAGGCAGCAAACTCAAGAATTTACTAGCAAGATCGAATTGGCCACTAGTTGAAATGATTGCAGTATACTCCAAAATAGTTGATAACAAAGGAGAATCAGTGTCTTTAATTGGAGCATCTAATTTCAGAACTGATCTATAAGCACTGAATTTCTCAACAAACTCAGTCAACGAGTCGAAATGAGCATCATAGGAGGAAGTTCTTTTAGATTTCAAGATTTCATCTTCAAGAGATTTCAATTCATTGACCCAAATGTCAGCAACTTTTTCCAATGAAGAGCCACTGATATAACTCAAGATAGCATCGTTACGGTTCTTAACTGGGTCAGCTTTTAAGATTCTATCACCTAATTTGCTGAAGTTAGATCTGTAAGCTTCTTGGTCTCCTGATGAATAAGTCTTGATAGCATTACCAATTTCTCTCCAGTCTGAAACATCTGCATTTTCAACCAAATCCGATACATCATTTGATGAGACACTGTATAATAAACGAGCAGTGGAATCACTGACTCCATTCTTGTTCAAATAAAAGTTCAAGACTTTCTGTTTCAATTGTTCAGGGCCATTCAATGCAATGACTAAAGCCTCGACTAACTTGCCATCCTTTAATGAGAGATCCACTGCTTTAGACAAGTCTTTAGTCAACAAAGCATCAGTTAATTCATTTTCAACTAATTTGAAATTTCCAGATGGAATAAATTGAGCAGGCTTATCATTTAAGTTATTGAAGAAATCATCACCTTTGTTCTCGCCATCTTTGTCAGATTTTTCTGAACTTGAGGAGGCATCATCGTTAAGATTCAATGCAATGAACTTCTCAAAGACTGAAGATTCTTCACCTTTCAAGGAATTCAATAATTCCCAATCGGCTTTATTGATGCCTTCATAAGATTTCTCAATTCTGTTCTCGATAATCTTATCAAATTTCTTTGATTCTAATGCAGTTTTCAAATCCTCGTTTTCTTTTGAACCAGGCAAGTCGGCCTTGTCAATAATGATTTGAGACGATTTGTCACCAGTCTTATTCAGTTTAACAATCTTACCACCAAAGGCAAAAGAAACAGATGATTTTCTGCCGTACCAGTTAGGAGCTTGTTTCACAAAGAATTCAGGCTGTTGAGTGTCTGTATCAGAAATCTTATTCCAGAAATCAGTCTCTGAGGTAGAATTGATCCTGTTAGCAACTGGTGGTGATGTGTCTTGCAACGATTGTATAACAATTTTGTTATCAAGACTAGCAGTAGCGAAATAATCTGGTGTTGCTGGGGCAAATTTAGTCTTGAATGCCCAATTGGAAGTTGTTGGGTATTGTGCTAATTTTTCGGAGGTTAATGGGTTCCATAAAATAGTAGTATTATCTTTACCACTAGATAGCAATAAAGATGGATCTCTTGCGTTCCAATCAACAGACAGTATCCCTTTCTTATGGCCAGTCAATATATTTTCAGGGACATTTGAATTTCTCAAATCCCAAGTCAGAATCAATGGAACACCATCAGCTTCAGATGCGGTAACTAACTTGGTGCTCTGAGTTGGATGCCAAGCGACAGTGGACAATACAGCTCTTGATCCAGTCTGTGAAGTGTATGATAGTTGCAAGACCTCCTTCTTAACTTTGAGATCCCAAATCGAAGTGTAGCCAGCAGTGCCAGCGCTGGCAAAGATATGACTGACAGAGTTATTCCATGAGACAGAATGAACGACATCCATTGGGGTCATTGCTGATCCCGGAGCGAAAGGTGCCAGGTTGGTTAACTTCTTGGTGTCCCAGATGAAAATTTCACCATTGGACCCACCGGAGGCCAGGACGTTGTGTTGGATCGGATTGAATTGCAGCGATTTGATCGAACCAGTGTGTTTTTCACCTTTAGCAACTGCCTCGACCTTGTTAGCAGAAGCTAGACCAGAGGTGTTCCAGAACTGAACGGTACCGTTTTCCAAGGCACCAGCCAACAAGACGTTGTCCTTTGACCAGTCCAAGTCGTGGAATTTAGCGTCCACGCCGACAGATAATACGGGTTTCTTGCCATACAGGTCGTAAAAATCTAGGGATGAGCTGGAGGAAAAGCTGTCGTCAATGACGCCAGCAGCAGTCCCTGTTGCAAGCACCGGGATGCTGTCGTTCGACCACGCAAACGTGGCGGTGGTTTGGATCTCGTTGACCTTAACCATGTTGTGCTGGATCTGGCTCTGGAGAATGGGAATCGTGTCGTGGTTTGTTTTGGTTTTCGAGCTTTTCGAGCTTTTTGCCAGTTGTCGAATTCGAGGATCGTGTCGCGAATACTGCCGTTTTGGGTGTCGTCCGTGCGGAAGAGGAAATGTGCCGCATTGGGGGTTTTTTTTTGTTCTCCGGGAATTGTACTTTATTACTTATGCGTAGTACTACTATTACATGATCCTCTGCTGTTGAGTGTGTTCTGTTCAGCTATTCGACACATCAATGAGCAAGGAGGATAGCAGGACCGATACTGTCGACGACGATGATGAGCCTGATGAGTGGTGAGTGTGGCGTAGATACAGCATGCGGAACCATGAACTGACAAAGAATAGGGACAAACGCATCAATAAGACGGGATGTGCCGGTGAGTACATATTATATACCTTTGCTGCCTGCAACTTAACTAACGCCGTTACAGACGAGAATCTCAAACTCACGCTGTGCCATGCAGACACAGGCGACTGGCGTCAATGCACCAAAGAGGTACGTATCCGCTACTCCAGGTCTTCCTGGGATCCATAACTAACTACAGGCAGATGGAGGAGTTCAAAAAATGCTGGGAGAGAAACCAGAATAACGTGCGAACCTCGACAGTAGATAACGATGCTGAGTGAAAAAAGTACTTGAAATTCCTCAGAAACTACCCCCTTGTATATAGCCATGTGAGAATTTATGTTTTTCACTTTGTGTGTTAGTAGTTACTAGTAGAAAGATCTAGAAAAAATCCGATCCAGTATTTAAAAGCTTCCATTCCCACATTCCCACCACAACAGATCCCAATTGAACATCCTGCAAGCGCACGCACACAATGACTGAATCGCAACGTCCAAAGGTCTACTTCGACATTGAAATCGGCAAAGAGCCAGCTGGCCGTGTCGTTTTCGAGCTTTTCACTGATATCGTCCCAAAGACTGCTGAAAACTTTAGAGCTCTCGCTACCGGTGAGAAAGGCACCACTAGTTCCGGTATTCCACTCTCTTACAAAGGCTCTACTTTCCACAGGGTTATCAAGGGATTCATGATCCAGGGTGGTGATTTCACGAACCACAACGGTACTGGTGGTGAATCCATATACGGTGAGAAGTTCGAAGATGAAAACTTTCAATTGAAACATGAACAGCCGTTCCTATTATCAATGGCAAATGCTGGTGCCAATACCAACGGTTCCCAGTTCTTTGTCACTACTGTTCCTACTCCACATTTGGATGGTAAACACGTTGTTTTTGGTAAACTGGTTTCTGGTAAATCAATTATCAGAAGAGTTGAAAGAGCTGAAACTGACTCTGGCGACAAACCTTTACTAGAGGTTGTTATTGCCGATTCTGGTGAACTACCAAGTGACTATGTTGTTGAGCCATCAGTGGCTGTGGACGATGGTACAGGTGACCTTTACGAAGAAGTTTTGGCTGATAACGACAGTATCAACGTTGACAACGCGGATGAAGTTTTCAAAGCTGTTAATGCAATAAAAGAGATCGGTACCACTTTGTTCAAGTCTGGTAATCTCTCTGGCGCCTTCGAGAAATACAACAAAGCTTCCAACTACATAAATGACTTCTATGCTGATGAATTGGCTGATGACAGAAAGGAAGAACTCAACAAACTTACCACCTCAATCAGTCTAAACATTGCGCTTGTTGGTTTGAAGTTAGGAAAGTTTAACGAGGTTTTGAAAGCCGCTACAGATGCTCTTGAACTGAAATCAATTGACGATAAATCAAAGGCCAAGGCCTTATACCGTCGTGGTTCAGCCTTCTTGAAATTAAAAAACACTGACGACGCATTGTCTGACTTCACCGTTGCTTTGAAACTAGCACCAGAGGATGCTGGTATCAAGAAGGCACTTGCAGACGTGAAGCACATTGAAAGCGAGCGTAGAGCGAAAGAGAAGAAAGCCTTCAGTAAGCTATTCAAATAGGTAGAAAATAGGTAGACAGAGAATACATAACGGTCTGCCTAGCATCCTGAGTAACTCTCAGCACGTAGTCCTGCCCCCAGGGTTCATGCTCCGTGTACATGTCAGCACCGAGTTTCCTCGAAAAAAAGTGAAAAATTGAACAAACGAAAAAAAATGACGGGGGCAAAATCAAAACAACAACAACCTCCTGTATCAAAGGACCACCGTCGAGTTTTCAACCAACTCATCCTTAATCTATTCCATCTTGAACCGCTGGGACAGTAGCATTAAGCACATACCACGTTTACTCACTTTTCCGTCAATTCTGATTGCGAACGGTACAGGTTTATAATTTGAAGTGGCTTTTGTCTTGAGAACTCTATCAGCTGAAAAGACAACTCATTTGATTGAAGTTGTTGTTCATAGAACAAACGGATACTTGTTTGCCCAAGAAGTTCAGATCGTGCGTCACAGTTCATACGGACTGACCACAAAATACGAATTTTAGGCGTTATAAGTCGGGTTTTAGGAAGTCCTAGAGAGGAGAGACTATATCTGTTTCATAAAGAATTTTTTTTCTAATAGATCAGAAACACAAATCTAAAAAAAGGAAATAGAAAATCACACCGATCGTCCCTTTGCATTCATTAACTTCAAAGTTAAGATTTCAAACTACAAAAAGAGAAAAACACAAAAAAAAAAAACTAATTTAATATCTGCATATACTAAAAGAGACGGTTCATATTCACACTCATAGAATTTTTATATTTTTGATTCCACAAAATGGTTCAATTTCCTTACTCAAGTGCGGCTTTACGTACGGTTAAAGAAGTCCAATTTGGGATTTTATCACCAGATGAAATTGTGAGTTCAGGAAAGAGAGTGACTTTAATTTACCTTAGGCAGTTTTACTAACTTTTATATTTAGCGTGCAATTTCAGTGGCAAAGATTGAGTTCCCAGAAACTATGGACGAAACTCAAACCAAACCAAGAGTTGGTGGGTTAAATGATCCAAGATTAGGTTCCATCGATCGTAATTTCAAATGTCAGACTTGTGGTGAAGATATGAATGAATGTCCTGGTCATTTCGGTCACATCGAATTGGCAAAACCGGTTTTCCACATTGGGTTCATCAACAAGATCAAGAAAGTCTGTGAATGTGTATGTATGCATTGTGGTAAATTACTATTAGACGAATCCAATGATTTATTTAAACAAATCATTAGAATCAAAGATCCAAAGAAAAGATTCAATGCAGTTTGGAATTTATCCAAAACCAAAATGATCTGTGAACCTAACTATCCACCCGAGGAAAACGGACAACTTATCTCTAGAGGCGGTTGTGGTAATGCTCAACCTTCTGTTCGTCGTGATGGGTTAAAATTATGGGGTACTTGGAAGAAGGGCAAAGATCTTGATGATAATGAACAACCTGAAAAGCGTTTGCTGACTCCAAGTGAAATCTTGAATGTTTTCAAACATATCTCGCCAGAAGATTGTGTTAAATTGGGTTTCCATAATGATTACGCTCGTCCAGAATGGTTGATTATTTCCGTTTTGCCTGTCCCACCACCACCAGTAAGACCATCTATTTCATTCAATGATACGCAGAGAGGTGAAGATGATTTAACTTATAAATTGTCGGATATCTTGAAGGCCAACATCAATGTCCAAAAATTGGAAATGGATGGTTCTCCACAGCATGTCATCAATGAATTTGAATCCTTGTTACAATTTCATGTGGCAACATATATGGATAATGATATTGCAGGACAACCGCAAGCTTTACAAAAATCAGGGCGTCCTATTAAATCCATCAGAGCTCGTTTGAAAGGTAAAGAAGGTCGTATCAGAGGTAATTTAATGGGTAAACGTGTTGATTTCTCAGCTCGTACAGTTATTTCAGGTGATCCAAACTTGGAATTAGACCAAGTTGGTGTTCCAAAGAGTATAGCTCGTACTTTAACATACCCAGAAACCGTGACGCCTTACAACATTCAGAAATTGACTGAATTAGTTCGTAATGGTCCAAATGAACACCCTGGTGCCAAATACGTTATCCGTGATAACGGTGACCGTATTGATTTGAGATATAACAAACGTGCAGGTGATCTTGTTCTTCAGTATGGTTGGAAAGTTGAACGTCATCTAATGGATAATGATCCAGTTTTATTCAATCGTCAACCATCGTTGCATAAAATGTCTATGATGGCACATAGAGTTAAGGTCATGCCTTATTCTACGTTCAGATTGAATTTATCTGTTACATCTCCATATAATGCCGATTTCGATGGTGATGAAATGAATTTACACGTTCCGCAATCTGAAGAAACCAGGGCAGAATTGATGAATATTGCAGCTGTTCCACTGCAGATTGTTTCCCCTCAATCGAATAAACCTTGTATGGGTATTGTGCAAGATACCTTATGTGGTGTTAGAAAAATGACATTACGTGATTCTTTCATTGAGTATGATCAAATGATGAACATCCTATATTGGATTCCTGAATGGGATGGGGTTGTTCCAGCACCAGCTATTTTGAAGCCAAAACCTTTATGGAGTGGTAAACAAATGGTTTCAATGACTATTCCAAAAGGTATTCATCTACAAAGATTTGACGAAGGTACTACTTTGTTATCACCACTTGATAACGGTATGTTAGTCGTCAATGGTGAAATCTTATTTGGTGTTGTTGATAAAAAAACCGTTGGTGCCACAAATGGTGGTTTAATCCATACTGTCATGAGAGAAAAGGGTTCTAGACAATGCGCTGATTTATTCGGCAGTATTCAAAAAGTCGTGAACTTCTGGTTATTGCATCATGGTTTCTCAATTGGTATTGGTGATACCGTTGCTGATGAAGCCACAATGAAAGAAATTACTGATGCTATTTCTATCGCTAAAGAAAAAGTCGAGGAAGTCACAGCTGAAGCTCAACAGAATAAATTGACTGCTAAGCATGGTATGACTTTAAGAGAATCTTTTGAGGATAACGTTATTCGTTACTTAAATGAAGCCAGAGATAAAGCTGGTCGTTCAGCAGAAGTTAACTTAAAAGGTCTAAATAACGTTAAACAGATGGTCAGTGCAGGTTCCAAGGGTTCTTTCATTAACATTGCCCAAATGTCTGCTTGTGTTGGTCAACAATCTGTTGAAGGTAAACGTATTGCCTTTGGTTTTGCTGATCGTACTTTACCTCATTTTGCCAAGGATGATTATTCTCCAGAGTCCAAAGGTTTTGTTGGAAATTCATATCTTAGAGGTTTATCTCCACAAGAATTTTATTTCCATGCTATGGGTGGTCGTGAAGGTTTGATTGATACTGCTGTTAAAACAGCTGAGACTGGTTATATTCAACGTCGTTTAGTCAAGGCTTTGGAAGATATTATGGTCCATTATGATGGTACCACTAGAAACTCTCTAGGTAATATCATTCAATTCATCTATGGTGAAGATGGTTTAGATGCTGGTCATGTTGAAAAACAAACTATCGATACCATTCCAGGTGAAGATGGCGCTTTTGAAAAACGTTACAAAGTTGATTTAGTCAGTGAAAAGACTTCAATCAAACCATCATTGTTGGAAACCGGTCGTGAAATTATTGGTAACTCTGCATTGCAATCACAATTGGATGAAGAATATAACCAATTGGTTGAAGATCGTAAATTCTTGAGAAAAGTCTTTGCTGATGGTGAACACAATTGGCCATTACCAGTTAACATTCGTCGTGTTATTCAAAATGCTCAACAAATTTTCCACATTGATCGCTCAAAAGCTTCAGATTTGACGATTTCTGAAATTGTCGAAGGTGTTCAAGAACTCTCTAAGAAACTATTTGTGCTCCGTGGGGAAAACCCATTGGTTCAAGAGGCTCAAGAAAACGCTACAACTCTGTTCCAGTGTTTGTTACGTTCCCGTCTATCAACTCGCCGTATCATTGAAGAATACCGTCTGAACAAAATTGCTTTCAACTGGGTTCTAGGTGAAATTGATGCGCAGTTCCAAAGATCTGTTGTTCATCCAGGTGAAATGGTTGGTGTCGTTGCTGCTCAATCTATTGGTGAGCCAGCTACTCAAATGACATTGAATACTTTCCATTTTGCTGGTGTTGCCTCTAAAAAAGTCACATCAGGTGTTCCTCGTTTGAAAGAAATTTTAAATGTTGCTAAAACCATGAAAACTCCATCTTTGACCGTATACTTGGATCCAAGTTACGCTTCTGATCAAGAAAAGGCCAAGGAAATCAGATCTGCAATTGAGCACACGACGCTGAAGAGTGTTACAGTCGCTACTGAGATCTATTACGATCCAGATCCACGTGCAACTGTCATTGCTGATGATGAAGAAATGGTTTACTTGCATTTTGAAATTCCTGATGAAGAAATTGAAGCATCTATTGATAAACAGTCACCATGGTTGTTACGTATCGAATTAGATCGTGCTGCGATGAATGATAAAGATTTGACTATGGCTGAGGTCGGTGAAAAGATCAAGGAAACCTTCAGAGATGATTTATTCGTCATTTGGTCAGAAGATAACGCAGAAAAGTTGATTATCCGTTGTCGTGTCATTCGTGATCCAAAATCATTAGACGAAGAGTCTGAAGCTGAAGAAGATCAAATGTTGAAACGTATTGAAAGTAATATGTTGGAGGCAATCACGTTACGTGGTGTTCCGGATATCACACGTGTGGTTATGATGAAATATGATCGTAAAATGCCAGATGAGACTGGTAAATATGCTAAATTCCCAGAATGGGTTTTGGAAACCGATGGTGTCAATTTACAAGATGTGATGTGTGTTCCAGGTGTTGATTCTTCAAGAATCTATACCAATTCTTTCATTGATATCTTGTCAGTATTGGGTATTGAAGCCGGTCGTGCTGCATTATATAAGGAAGTTTATAACGTCATCGCATCTGATGGTTCTTATGTTAACTACCGTCATATGGCATTATTAGTTGATGCAATGACTTCAAGAGGTCATTTGATGGCGGTCACTCGTCATGGTATTAATAGAAATGATACTGGTGCTCTAATGCGTTGTTCCTTTGAAGAAACTGTTGAGATCTTATTCGAAGCAGGTGCTGCAGCTGAGCTAGATGATTGTCGTGGTGTTTCAGAAAATGTTATCTTGGGTCAATTGGCTCCAATTGGTACAGGTGCATTTGATGTCATGGTTGATGATTCTATTTTGAAAGAATTGCCATCTACGGCCGTTGTTGATGAATACACTGAGGCTCCAGGTACTGATTATGCCGAAAACGGTGGTGCAACATCTTACGAATCAGAGGCCAATGCGACTCCTGGTTATTCTTCATTCTCTGGTGCTGCCGATGGGGCATTCTCTCCAATTGGTGAATCAGGTCAAGCAAATGTTGGTAGTGGTGGTTTCACTGAATATGGTGGCGCTGGCACAGATTACGGTTACGCAGCTTCTCCTGCTGGATTGAGTGCCACCTCACCATATGGAGGTTACGGTTATGGTAATGCTACGTCTCCAGGATTTGGCGGTGCCACATCTCCAGGATATTCACCAACTTCTCCATCATATTCACCAACATCACCATCATACTCTCCAACATCACCAAGTTATTCGCCAACTTCTCCATCTTACTCGCCTACATCGCCAAGTTATTCACCAACTTCACCAAGTTACTCCCCAACTTCGCCATCATATAGTCCAACATCACCTTCATACAGTCCAACATCACCATCTTACTCACCAACATCACCTTCATACAGTCCAACATCACCATCTTACTCACCAACATCACCTTCATACAGTCCAACATCACCATCTTACTCACCAACATCACCTTCATACAGTCCAACATCACCATCTTACTCACCAACATCACCTTCATACAGTCCAACATCACCAAGTTATTCCCCAACCTCGCCAAGTTACTCACCAACTTCCCCATCATATTCACCTACATCACCATCATACTCACCAACTTCACCATCATACTCGCCAACATCTCCATCATATTCACCAACTTCCCCATCGTATTCCCCAACATCTCCAAGTTACTCACCAACCTCCCCATCCTACAGTCCAACATCACAGAATTCCAACTCTGATGCTGAGTACTCCCCAAAAGAACCAACTGAGAAGAAGGATTGATAACCTCGTTGATTTATCTAAACCTGTGCTATATTTAATGAATGGTGTGATTATTTTTACTTATATTTTTGGTATTATTTGATTTAGTTTTGTATATTTAGAGTTTCCCTCATAAAAAATTTACACGTAGTGATTATATTGGTAGCTGAATAGTAATAGAGGCGTGTGATTATTCTATACATTTGCCTTTTTCGAGATAAGCCCACTGAACATATCAAACGAGTTACCATCTGGCTGCAGATGGAATCTTCTGCCAGTGGCTCTATTTTCACGATCAACTTCTTCCACTTCCAAAAGACCATAATCATCAGTTATACCAGTGATTCTTGTTCTTGCATTTCCATGATCTTTTAAATGTACAATTTGGTTGTCGTGCAACCAATGTTTATAGTACAATGGCAACAGCGGTCTAAATCCTTCTCTTTTGAATTTCTCAAATAGGATTCCCATATTGTACATGTACGAAGCCAAGAGTAACTCAGGAGATATTAAATCGAGCTTAGGTTTGCCTTGTCTTTCCCTCACTTCATTCACCAAGGATATAGTGGAGTTAATAGATGTCGTTGGTTCTGCATTGTACAGATTGATACCGGTACCGACAATGATCTTGTAATTTCCTTGAAGAACATTAGTGTTCACCAACACACCAACAATTTTGACGTACGTTGCCTCGTTGGATGTATTTGTATCCTCTTTACCGAAATACTCAGGCTTAATGGCATATATATCGTTTGGCCATTTCAATCTAATTGGAAGTTCATCATATCCCTCGCCTAAATTTTTAACAGCTTCTATCACTGCGACACTAGCCAGGTATTGAACAAACACAACTGGTGCATGTTGCAATGAAGCTGGCAGGTCCAGCACTAATGAAGATGCAACGACACCAGGTGGATTGATCCAAATGTTACCACCTCTTCCTCTACCCGAGACTTGAACAGTGGCAGCGCAAACCAAACCAGACGGAATATTGGTCAAGATGTTGAAGTTCTTGTCTAACATGGAAGAAGTTGAAGTAACGACTTCACCGTATAATAGAATAGATCCTGCCTCTTTACCAGAGAGTGCTCCATAGCGTTCTTGTAAGAGTCTGAAGTATTGTTTGATGTCGAAGTAGTTCGATAGTTTCCTATCTGGTAAAGCTTCGGTGAATGCGTACAATTCTTTAACGATGGTATCTGGGTCTTCAAACTCCTTCTGTTTACTCAGATGATGCAGTAAGGAGGCTTCTTCACCCTTATGAAAACGGAAGCTGTCTTGATTGCCCTTAATAATATCTGAAGACTCACCAGAGAATCCAACATCGGCAACAATATCACTGACAATTCTAGAAACAACACCTTGCACAGGTGAAGTCAAAATCAAAGGAGTCAATCTTGGCCTAACAACTTCATTCTCATTTACTTTCAATCCAAGTTTCTGCAAGCATGCCTTTAAGAACTTCTGGCGACTATCGTTATGCTCCCTCAGACCATTTACTATCGCTGTATACCTTTTGTTGTTTGAATCTTGAGCCATCAAGTCAGGCACGTATTCAGGATGTGATCCAACCAAGATCGCAGCTCCATTACCTACAGTGCAATGCACTGCAGCTGCTGGGATCGCCCCATATTCCACATTTGGTTCATCTGCGTACTTCGCCAATATCGTGACGTTATCGTATTTCTCAGCATCGACGAAAAGGGGACCACCATTATAATAATGATAAGAAGTATCGCTATCCAGCCCAAGAAACTCTTTATTCACTTCCACTTTAGTCAACCGTGCTCCACTCTCAGTACCATATTCAAACCCTGAAAACGCACCACCTCTAGCTATTCCAGGGAAGAACTTTAGCTCCCTAGGTCCACTCACCTCCAATACCGGATTGCCAAGTTCAAACTCACAACGAGCAGAGCCGTAGTATCCACCTGCGCAGAACCCTAAGAACTTACCACCTTTACGGACAAACTTGGTGATTGTTGAATTACCTTCACCATTAAGCTCTTTACAAACAGGTAGGTCTGCACCACCTGGCAGGACCACCAACGAGGTCTTTGAAGGCCATGGTTCTTGGATCAGTGTCTTAGCATCGACGGGGACGACAGCGTAGTATGGGGATAAGAACCTTCTCAGTGACTCGAGACAGTGTTTGACTGAGTCTGGGGTAGTTCCGGGACCTGTTTGATTATAGTTAGTTCATGATGGAGTGCCAGTCTAATGGTAATACATACCTGAATACACCAGCACGTTCATATTTCTGACGATGGGCTTGTGGATAATATATGAGGAAAGTGCAGTTGAGAGGATTCTTGCTGCCTTATATAGCATGCACTGGGCTCAACAACGGGCTGATTCAGTGAGTCTCTTGGAACGAATTGTTGGAATAGTGTGTTGGACATTATTCTGGTGACTCAACAAGTGCCTGTGACTCTTCTTAGTTACCGCATTCGTAAAGCCCTCGGGTTTCTCCTAAACACCGGGGCAGCAAACCGGCAAAACCGTCAATCCCGATGACTTCCGAGGTGAAAAGGTGCTACTTTTCGCTATGACAAGAGCATCATCCATCCCACTGCCTGGTATCTCGCGCTAACGGAGCAGGGGAAAGTGCTGGTATGCTACGTTCTGCATTCCCTACGGGTGCATTGATGGGCTCCTGGAGGTCTTTGGCCTTGAGATCGACCAATCCCTCTCTACTGCTGCTGAAACCATCATCATCGCAATTGTCATTCAGATCACCAACTCTTCGTCAGATCTCGTCACTACCTTCCAGATGGGCAGAGAATAAGAAGCTGAGGGACCAGATACCGAAGCTGAGGGAAAGAATGGACAAGTCGAAGGAAAATATTGGTAAACTGGCCAAGCCCATCAAGGACATGATACCTGAGCACGAGAACATTTACACCGTTCCGAACATTTTAACATTCACTAGACTAGTCAGTGCCCCAATAATAGGATACCTGATCATCAAGCAGCAGATATGGCTATCGCTAGCGCTGTTCACATACTCGTGCGTCACTGACTTCGTTGATGGTTACATTGCGAGACGGTACAATATGCATTCCGTTGTAGGATCCATTATTGATCCAATGGCAGACAAGTTCCTGATGGTTATCTGTACGGGATGTCTAGCACACACGAGTCAGATGCCATTATATCTCGCTGTGTTTATTTTGGGGAGGGATTTCTTGCTGGGATTGTCAGCAATTTATTACAGATACATTTCATTGCCTGCGCCAAAGACGGTGATGCGATACTTTGATTTCAGTATTCCCTCTGCTGAAGTGCATCCAACAACCATCTCAAAATATAATACTGGGTTCCAAATGCTGTATATTGCAGGAGCAGTGGCAAAGCCGGCACTTCTGACTGTCATTGATCCATCATATATCTCCATACTGGAACACGGGTTTGGTTATTTTGGTTACTTTGTTGCAACAACTACATTACTGAGCGGGCTTTCTTATGTCTTCTCTAAGAATGCGGTCAAAATTCTGACTAAATCAGACACGAAATAGACGTGATGGATATAAGGCACTAGACTAGGACCAAGCTACTGGGCTGATGATTTCAAATTGTCCGCCAAAGCTGGATAGACAAGGATTATAAATAGTATAATAAAATTATATAACGATTGCATTTGTTGATGACTGTAAGGATGGTGAACAAAACATGTTTGATTATTATTGATCTAGAGAGTGGTGAAGTGAATAATGAGTGTTCTTTATTAAGAATTTAATAACACATAATAATACTTATAGTATTATTTTATTATCATTATTATTATTGTTATTATTATTTTATTATTATTATTATCATTATATTATTACTATTATTATTATAATTATTATTATTATTATTATTATTATCATTATTATTATATTATTATTATTATTTTTATTTCAATTAGGCAGTGACGAGTGCAAGGAATTCTCAAAGCCTTGGCAGGGAAACTCCAGCAGTCTGATCAAACGACATATCCCTCCAAGATCACCTTTCAGCATTTTTTGTGAATCCCTCTTTCTGCCTTGTAATGGTGACCTAACTGAACCTTTTTATAAGTCAATATATGTCAAATATTCGATGAGCCACGTCGTCAGCACTTTCCTTCATCTTTTTCTGCAAGTGTCTATCACAGACTTGTCATACTCTAACTGCCAAAAATGGCCAACAAACCTGGGAAAAGAAATTGGATGAGTGGACTCAGTAGCAACTGAAAAAGACTCTGATTGTTCTGTCAACATGGAGACATTAAGACAACCAATCATAGAAGTACTTTCATGTGGCTTGGGGAGCTAGGTACTATTCTTTATTTACTTTAAATCTACAAAATCCAGTAATGAGGATATTTAAGATCTATACACAGAGTAATTATCGGCTAATAGTGATATCATCGATACGCAAAATTGATTTAACAGTTTCAGCAGCCAATGTGATAGCACTAGTACTGACCAAGACAGGTTGCAACACATGTTCATCATAAGTGTTTGAAGCACCAGCACGTCTTGCAGAAATACCTGCGTTACGTTCACCATTTTCATGTCTGTTACGTAGATCAGTAACCACGTTTATACTGTTCAAACCAGAATTCTCTGCTAAAGTGGTTGGAATAACTTCTAAAGCCTCAGCGAATTCTTTAAAGATGAATTGTTCTGTACCTGATAACTCTCTTGATTCTTTCATCAAAGTTCTTGAAACTTCAATCTCTGGGGCACCACCACCGGCAATCAATGCCTTTTCTTTGACAAGACAACGTATGACACATAGGGCATCATGTAATGAACGTTCAGTTTCATCCAAGACCAAACTGTTAGCACCACGACAGACAACGGACGCGGTTTGTTTATTGTTGTTTTTGATACCTGTAACTTTAACAATTTTGGAACCTGAAGATTCAATTTCTTCAATTAAATCAGCTGAACCTAATCTATCCTCAGTGAATAAATCGATATCTGAGATTGGTTTACATGCTAAACTCTTACTCAAAAAGTCAATCTCATCACGTTCAATGTCTCTAATGACCAAGATTCCTAATTTGGACAAGAAATGTAAAGCCAAATCATTAACGGCGTCTCTCAAGATAGATTTCTGGATCAAGACGACATTACATTTAGCCTTTTTGATCTTTTTGCAAATGTTTAATAGGTAAGCTCTCTCCTCTTTCAAAATCTTATCCATTTGTCTGTAATCGTTAACAACAACGTTGTTCTCCATGTCTGGTTTTGGAGGAGAGATTTGAAATTGGATTAACGCAATCTTAGCCTTTTCGATTCTAGTTGGACCACCAGCGGATTTGACAACGTTCTGAGTTAAAACAACACCGTCAACTAATTCAGTATCCTCAATGGTACCACCAACTTTCTTTATCAATCTGATATCTGAGAGATCCACATTCGTGGCATCGCTGTTTATTATCTTCAAGACAGCGTCAACGGCCAATGGAGCCAATGCATACGAATACTGTCCGACAATCTTTGAACTCAACGAGGTTGAAGCAGCTCTAACCAATGCCTCACGATCATCCAACGAGATCTTAGTTGACATATCAAGCAAGATCTCCACGGATCTCTGTGCAGCTCTCTGGAAGGACTCAGCGATCAAAGTTGGATGAATTCCCTTTGACAACAATTTCTCAGCTGCTCCAAGCAGGGCACCTGTTAAAATAACGACAGAAGTGGTACCGTCACCAGCTTCAACGTCTTGGGCACCAGAAACATCCACGAGCATCTTGGCAGCAGGATGCAAGACAGCCATATGCTGCAAGATGGTGTGTCCGTCATTGGAGATGATCACCTCACCTTTACCGGTCTTGATCATTTTATCCATACCCTTTGGGCCCAATGAGGTTCTGATGGCGTCAGCAACGGCTCTGGCAGCAAGGATGTTGGCCTTTCTGACCTCCTGCGGCTTCTCCCTGTTCTTGAACGTCGCGTTCGACGGGGTAGCAGCGGCAACAGCGGACATGGTATAGTGTATTTGCTGTTTGGAAGTGGCGAAATAGAGCCTTTGTTGGTTGTTTGACGCTTTTTCATGTTTTCGAAAAAATCGGTATTTTTTTTTCGCGTTTTTCTCTTCTTTGCAGATTATGTAATGGATTAGTAACTATATTGATGATGTAATATATTAGTCATTCCTAAGTTCCGACTCTGAGACCGACCAATTCCGAGGGCAGCGATGAGCTGTCTCAAAATACTTAGTAATTATTTAGTACTCGCTTTGAATATACGTAAAGGCATTGCATTGAAAGGGGAATAGGTGTCAAATGGCTGCTGTGTTTAACGAGATCCCTGTCACCAGGGCACATGTCATCAACTGCGCCTTCTCGTCCTGGTACCCGAAGTACAAGAAACATACGCCAAAGGCCAAGATCATCAAGCCATTACCGCAGGCGTTCATCGACTACTTGTCCAGTGATGGTATAGACCTGCCTGATGACGGGCACTACCCCGTGAACATGGGCACCGGGGACGACGAGTACAGTGACTGGTCCTCGGATGATGACGGCGCCGTCTCATCGGACGAAGAGGAGGAAGTCAAGGTGCAGAAGAAGAAGAGACCTGTTGCTGAGTTGTTCAGTGAGTTTCAAGAGGTTCATGAAGAGATCAAGCAAACGATCAAGGAGTGGGGTCCCGTGACGCCGAAGCTGAACTGGTCTGCACCACGGGATGCAACGTGGATCCTGGCGACGAACACGATGCGGTGTGAGAACGCCTCAGACGTGTACCTGCTGCTGAACGCCTCGAACTACATAATGCACGATTTGAGCAATGCCTTCAGCGAGGTGACGGAGCGGGAGGAGGATGAGGATGCTGAAAACACGAAGGATACACAGCACGATTACGAGCTAGTGTTGAGAAAGTGGTTCAGCGTGAACCCGGCGTTGGAGTTCAGGGTGTTTGTCAAGTATGGTCGCATAGTCGGTGTCACGCAGCGAGACTTGAACTACTACGACTATCTGGAGTCATTAAAGGACACTTTCAGGGGACTTATTGATGGGTTCTTTGAGGATGTGCTGGCAGAGACGTTCCCTGACGACAACTACGTGTTTGATGTGTACTTGCCGCGTCCGTTCCAAAGGGTGTTCCTACTGGACATCAACCAGTTCTCGAGAACAACGGACCCGCAGCTGTTTACATGGCACGAGATCACTGAGATCCAAGAGGAAGAGGAGGAAAGTGATGATGATAGTAATGGTGACGAGAAAGAAGAGTACGAGTTCAGGCTCGTGACGGGTACAAACAAAGGCCGGTTTGCAGTGAAGGAGCACACAGAGAACCAGGTGCCTCAAGACGTGGTGGACGCCAGTCTGGACTCGACTGCGATGGCAGAGCTCGCGAGGGAGTGGAAGGAATTGCAGACCAAGGCGGACGAGGCCTGATTGATGAATAACTAACAATTTTATAACGGAAATACTACATACACTGTTGACTCTTTCCAACCTCCCCACGAAGTAGAAAACATCCGGTACGATACTACCACCACCAGATGATGATGACTGAGATTGCAGCTGCTGAAGAAAGGATCCTCGTTGTCAATGCACAGGGCGCCCGCTTGGGTGGTTGCTTCCTCGACATGTCCCACAAGCGCCTCTATTTCATCCAGGAGCAGACCGTTACCGCTGGAAAGTCACTAGAGGAGCCGATTGATTCGCTGCTCACTGTGTTCCAGCCGTCAAAGGTGGTGGTCTCTGCACGTTTGGAGGAGGGTGCGCATGGCCTGATCTCGAGAGAGGCCGCTGCGATGAATTACACTGTCGACGTGCTTAGTTCAAAGGCGTTCTCATCTGCTGCGAGTAGTGGGATCCTTGATGATTTGGCCAGTGATTCGACTGCACATGTCAAGTTCGATGCGTTGCTGCCTGAGATCAAGTACGATAGGCAATGGGTGCTTTCTGTATGGGGATATACACCGTTTAATTTTGATCCGCATTTAGCTGTTCCATGATACTAATATTAATTACTCTATAGAGACATTCATTACAGCCACTGCAATCCACAGTGGAGGCTAATTCTGATCCAGAGCGCCGCACTGTCTTCATAGAATGTGTCCAGGACATCCAGGTCCACGTCCCTGCAGATCACTTGTACGTGGACAGAGGCACGTTGAGAGATCTCAACATTTTCGACATCGATGAAGACGAGAGAACAAGTAATTGCTGCATGTTTGATCTTTTAAACCGTACGGGCTCGACACTTGGCCAAAAGATGCTCGAGTCATGGTTCCGTGCGCCGTTAGCGAACATTGACATGATCAACGAACGGCTCAATGTCGTCGATGCCCTAGCGAGTCCCCAAAACAGCAGACATTTTGACGAGTTGAACAGATGTTGTAAGAATCTACCTAATGTCAATCAGGTCCTCTCCTCGATCCAAACAGGCAAACCGTCACTTTCTCCATGGGTGAACCTATCGCTGTTCCTACAGCGTGCCGTTGAGATTCATGCCACAGTGTCTCTAATGTCCAAAGATGATAATTATGGTGACGCACAGCCGTTCTTTCTTGAACTCACGCAGTGCATCAATGTGACTTATTTATTGACTTTACACTCCCAAATCAGCAACATCATCGACTTTGAATCATCAAGGGATTGGAAACGCGTGTATGTTCGTGATGGGTACAATGAGGAATTAGATGCGTTCAAAATCAAGTATAACGAATTGGAGGAGCTCTTGCGACACTTGGCATATGAACTCTCGTTACGACACAGACAGATTCCTGAAAGTGCTTTGAACATGGTATACATCCCTCAGCTAGGCTATTTGATCTCTCTCACAATGGACGTGGATATGGGTTCTCACTGCATCCCTGAGACATGGGACGAGATCTTCCGCACGACAACGAACGTGTACTTCAAGGATCCCACCACTGAGGAGATGGATGAGGAGCATGGGGATATATATCAGATGATTTTGGACTTGGAGATAGAGATCCTTTATGGATTACAGGAACACGTCACCACGTTTCAAAGAAGTCTATCCCGTGTTAGTCTGTTGATCAGTGAACTTGATGCTTTTAGTTCATTGGCGCAGGGCGCCTTGTCATTAAACCTAACACGGCCTGTTTTTTGCAATGATCCCATCCTGGAGATTGACCAAGGCAGGAACATCATCGTGGAGCAACAAGTTGGATCCTATATTGCCAACAACACGACTTTAACGAACGAGATTGCTGTGATCACTGGTGCAAACTCTTCAGGGAAGTCTGCCTACTTGGCGCAAATAGGCATGATTTCATACCTTGCCCACATGGGTTCGTTTGTTCCTGCTAAAGGCTGTAAGATTGGGATCATGGACAAGATCCTTACAAAGATCACCTCAAATGAATCTATTATGCGTAATGAGAGTTTCTTCTACGGTGACTTGATCAGGGTTTCGAAAGCGATTCAGATGCGGAGTGAGAGGAGTCTTGTATTGATGGATGAGTTTGGGCGCGGCACGGATTCAGTTGGTGGTGCTGCGTTACTTGGTGCGATTATTGAAGGACTGGCAGGTGTGTCACGATGTGTTGTCACTACTCATTTCCATGAGTTGTTCAAAAGTGGTGTGTTGCAAGCTAAGGTTGTGCATTGGCATATGGATGTATTATTCACGCAAAAGATCAGTAATGGGGTCGAGGAGTTGACATATTTGTTCAAGTTGGAGCCAGGGGTTGCTGAGAACAGTTTTGGGATCCAGTATGTTTTTGATACCTGTTGTTTTGTTTTGTTTTGCTTGTCCTGCTTTCATTTACTAACAGTTATAGATGTGCTGAGATTTGCGGCATTCCTAGACATGTCATCGAGAGGGCGTATCAAATTATGGAACTCGAGAACGGGTTGCGAGAAGAGAGTTATCATGATGACGGGTTGCGGTTATCGGTATGTATATAGCCCTGATCAAAACACCAAAGACACTAACTAACACGGGATTTGAAAAGAAGCTTATCACTAGGGAGTTCCTACTCTGGGATCTAGACAAGCCAATCCCATCTGATGAAATCCAATCGAAGCTTGATGAGATCCTAAAGCAAGCAGATTGAAAAAGAAAAAAAAGAGAAAAAAAATAATCTAGATAAAAAACCCTATAGTATTAACAATACACAACTGCCGCTATTTAAACTTGACAGATTTCGACAAACCCTTCTTGATACCGGTCTTTTCACCATCATAAGCACCAGTAGGCGTTGAGTAAACTGCTCTAACAGATTTCAACTTCTTCTTTGCCTGATCATACTTGACACGTTTCTTAACCCTTGAATTTCTGTTCTCCTTCTTTCTATGAGGAGTCAGACCCTTATTCTTCAAAATTTGATAATTCACTGCACGTTTACCATCACTGTTGATATTCTCTTGTAATTGTGCAAGTTTACCCTCTTTTGCAGCCTTGACGGCATCATGATGTGCCTCTTTACGTTTCGTCTTGCGCTCTTCGGTAGATTGCTTGACTGTGTCATAGTAAGATTTTTCAAATCCGTCATTGACGTGTTGTGCATCACGGGTGTCCTCATCAAGGGCATCGTTGTCATCAAGATCAGCACCATTGTTGTCTTTCAAACCACGTTTACGTGCCTCTTCGATAAGTCTCTGTTGTCTTTCAAATAGACGCTCTTTGTAAGGAATGTCCAAATCACCAGTGTATCGTTCGTCTTTTTTCTTCTCTTGTTGGTCAATCTTCGAGGTGTAGAAACGTAAAGTCTTCTTTCTCTTCTTCTTCTCCTCAGCGTCAACATCAGCAATCTCACCTTCTGCGAAATCCTCAATGTCTTGCGCTTGCACTTTCTGGAACACACGAGGTTTCGAGATATCGATATCTAGTTCCACATCGCTGTCCTCCTCGCTTTCCTCGCTTTGTGAAAGTTCCTCCTCCGAGACAGAATCAAACTCTTCGTTCGCCTCAAGACTCTCAACGTCCTCCATCTGAGCATCTTCCTCTTCACTTTCTCCATCACTCTCCTCACCATCATCATCAACCTCCTCCAAGTCATCAGCTTGTCTCCATAGCTCCTTGGCACTCAGTATGCTCTCCATAACGGGATGGTCACGCATCGAGAACGATTCGTTTTCCTTAGTGAGGGAAATGAACAGGGCAAAGTATGATGTGACGGCGCCCAAATAAGCGGACAAGGCGGTGAATTTAACAGCGGCGACATCATTTGCACCTTGACGTTGACTGAGTTCATCCAGCAGTGGTTTCCACTTCGTGAGCTCTTTAGACAACGGCACGAATTCCGGATGTGACGTATTGATTAGTTTTCTTCTTGATTTTGGATCTAGAGAGGAGATATTCTGCAAAGATGCAGCAGACTCCTGCTTCTTATCGAGAACGTCTCCTAGATCATGACTCTTTGCAGCCTTGATCCATTCCTGTTCCTGTTCGTCGTCAACGTAGTCATCCATTTGCAGCTCCTGGAGGTGTTTCTTCTGCAAACGAAGGGCCTCCTCCTCGATCTCTTTCGCTGCTTCATCATCTTCAGCTTGATCAGCACCGTAGTAGGCTCTCTTAGAGTCACCCCATGCGCCATCCTCGTCCTCCTCGTCTTCACCATCCAGACGGTCCTTCTTGCCAAAGAACTCTGCATCGTCATCGTCATCGTCATCGTCATCGTCATCGTCAGCAGCATCAGCATCAGCGTCAGCATCGTCACTGTCATCATCACTGGCATCAGAGACACCCATCACTTCCTCATCGCTGAAATCTTCGGTTCTGGCCCTACGTCTTGTGCCGCGGGTGGCCGTCTCATCCAGAAGCACGGTGTCCTTTGCTGCATGGAAGGCGTCCAAGTCGTCTAGCCCAAAGTCCTGCTCCACTGTGTGTCTCTTCTGTCTGGCCATGGTGTGTACACTGCTAGAAGTAATAGTAGTAATAGTAGTTATAGTAGTAGTAATAGTAGTTAAAGAAAAATATTTTTACTGTGTGTGCTGACTAAGCGATGACTTTGGCGGGTAACGGCTAAAACTTTCATGTTATTTTCTTTTATTTTTGTTCTTTTACTTCTTTTAATTAATAGTTAGTCCATTAGTTAGTTCATTGGCTCTTTCTTTCACTGCCTAATCAATTGCTCAATCAAGTGCTCAGCCATGGCAGACAAGTTAGGCACCCGTCTCGACTCCCTCTCGCGCCGCACCGCCACGCCGGCCGCTGCCGCAAAGGGACTCAAGTTCAAACCAAAGACAGTCGCCAGAAGAACCAAGGAGGAGCGTGATGCAGACGCACCAGCCGCCAGACCTGATGCTGCTCCCAAGCATACGCCGCACAAAAGAGGCGGAGCCGCCGGTGGTGCTGCCCGTGGTGGCATGCGTGGCGGTATGCGTGGGCTTCAGGGAACACATCTTGTCCAGGCGGGTCCGCTCGCTTCAGGAAGCGCACTGAATGAGACATCCCAGAACAGCAGACGGCCAGGTGGTGGTGGTGTTAGTGGCTCGAGTGGCGCGAGAAGTACATCTTCTACACCGGGGTACCTGTCACATCTCTTGAAGAGTGAGGCGCCGGATGCATCTAGAGAGAGCACGCCCGGGTTGGATAGCGATGACGAGGATGATCTCGCACGGATCAATATGAGTAAAGAGTACAGGTTCTCTGTGGAGGAGTCTGAGTTGTTCCCTGTCAGGGCCCCAAGGGCAGAGCATGCCTCGGATAAGGTGGTGATGGAGACGACGCGTGAACAGTCTGCTGTTTCCAACAGCGACGTTGAGATGCTAGATAACGATAACGATAACACAGGTGTAAAAGAGGAGCCAGGTGTCGATACCCTTTCCAGTGTGTTGAAGCAACGCGACGATGAACTGCACAAGAAACTGAACAAACTGGAGTTGAAAACAGTGGCGATCGCAGAGGACGCGGTGGATGATGTGGAAAACAGCGAGAAGTTACTTAATGATCACAGAACTCTCGTCAAGGAGATCTTGGACATCGACAATAGAGATGACAAGTACCTCTTATTTCAACTGCCGCGTCTGTTACCCGAATTCGTCAACCCACACAAAGATAGTACAGTAAAGGACGAGGACGAGGACGAGGACAAGGACAAGGATAAGGCGACGACCACAACAAATGATGAACCAGAGACACTGCTGCCTGACAAGAAACCGAAGTTGGAGCAGGAGGGCCAGGTCGGGAAGCTGCGTGTGCACCGGTCCGGCAAGGTGACGATGAAGATTGGCAATGTGGTGATGGATGTTAGTCGAGGCTCGCAGACCGGGTTCTTGCAAGAGGTGCTGCTTGTGGATACGAAGCAGAACCAGGGCTACCTCGTGGGGCATCTCGAGGACAAGGTGGTGGTGACGCCGTCGTTCCAGTGATAGATAGATAGATAGATCTGTGTGTATACTGACTGACTGACTACTGATGCTGTAATGGATATGCTGGTTGTTACTGGTTGTTGATTACGTAACTTCTATGTGTCAAACTTATCTTTTGCTTGCCATCCAAACAAACAAACAAACAAACTAACTAACGAACCCTTGTAAAGACAGACACACACACACACTGTCAGCACTCTCGCCACATCGATGACACAGCCTAACACGTTCCTCTCCAGGATCTTCGGTGTCAACTCGCAGCTGCCCCATGACTCAGAGACAGAGCTCGCCAGTGTCCAGGAGCTTGAAGACGACGATTCACAGCAACAGCTCCTGCCGCCGTCGCAGCATGGTGCAATCCAGTCAGACGAGGACTCCTCAGAGGATGAAGAGGCGGAGAGCGTGCTGCTGAAACCACACGAGCACGCAGACGACTACTCAGACATTGATGGCGACGACGCAGACGACAGGGACGACAACGAGGTGCCCATGTCCATCATGATGCATGTCGAGCCATTAGTGTCTCACAAACGAAACAACAACAATAACAGCAATAACAATAGCAAGAACAACAACAACAACAAGAACAACAACACCAACAACAATAACAGAGTGAAACTCGCCATCGATGACGACTTTGATCATGTCTTTCAGACAAATATGGACACTCGTGATGCCAGAAAGTCACCCTCGCCAACCACCGTGCAACCACAAACCTCATTTAAAAAGGAACAACAACAGCAACAACCACAGGTTACACCTGCACCAGAAGACGAGAGAATAAGGAGAGCAAGATTGGGGATCCTGAACCCCAAGGAGCGCGCATTGTGGAAATGGGCAAACGTTGAGAACCTTGATAGGTTTCTTCAGGACGTGTACAATTACTACCTTGGAAGCGGCTACTACTGCATCATGCTTTCGAGATTTGTCGATTTGGCAACGTTGGCATTCGTTGTATATTTTTCCACATACCTTACCAATTGCATTGACTACTCCAAGTTGAAACTGCCCACTTCAAAGAGTCTCAATGATATAACTGTCGATCAATGCCTTATGAATGCAGGGTTTGGCACAAAGTTTGCTCTATGGTTGTTTGGAGTATTCTTTTTCCTCAAAATCGTGCAGTTCTATCTCGATGCGAAGAACTTGGTGGAGATGCATGATTTCTACAAGTACCTGCTAGAGATCTCTGACCAGGACTTGCAAACTATCTCATGGAATATAGTCGTCCATCGGATAATGGAGCTCAAGGATCAAAATGCCATCACCTCGAATGTTTCTGACAACAAGTCCCGCATCCGGATCGATGCACATATCATTGCCAACAGGATCATGCGCAAGGAAAACTACTTTATCGCCATGTTCAACAAGGACATATTTGACATGTCGTTGCCAATCCCGTTCCTTGAAGGGAATATCCTCACAAAGACTTTGGAATGGAATCTCCAACTTTGCATCTCAGGGTTTGTCTTTAATGACGCTGGCCAAATACGACAACAGTTCCTTAAAGAAAACAAACGGAATGAACTATCGGATCAGTTGAAAAGAAGATTTATTCTAGCTGGCGTCCTCAACATCATTTTATCCCCCTTGTTGGTTGTCTATTTCATCCTGCTTTATTTCTTCCGCTACTTCAACGAGTATCAAAAGAATCCAGGTTCTATCGGTTCGAGACAATACACCCCGCTAGCAGAATGGAAGTTCAGAGAGTTTAACGAATTATACCACATCTTCCAAAAACGACTAAACCTCAGCGTACCTCTGGCATCAAAGTACGTTGATCAGTTTCCTAAGGAGAAAACAATAGTTGTTTTAAAATTCGCTGCCTTGATCTCAGGGTCCTTCGCTGCAGTGTTGGGGATCTTATCAATAGTCGACCCAGATATGTTTTTCAACTTTGAAATCACTAAAGATCGAACAGTGTTATTCTACATTAGTGTATTTGGATCTATTTGGGCCATTTGTCATAATTCAATCCCTGAAGAGTATCAGGTGTTTGACCCCGAGTACAGTCTTAAGAGAATTGCTGAATTGACGCATTATTTACCACAGCGTTGGAACGGCAAGTATCACACTGAGGAAGTACGCGTTGAATTTTGTGAGTTTTTCGCCATGAAGGTGTTGATCCTCCTTAGAGAGATTGCCGGTCTTGTATTGACTCCGTTCATGCTATGGTTCTCACTGCCTAAATCATCCGATAGGATTGTGGATTTCTTTAGAGACTACTCGGTGCATGTTGATGGATTAGGCTACGTTTGCACGTTTGCCATGTTTGATTTCGAGAAGGCGAAGCAGCAAAAGAAGAAGAAGAAGATTGCAAAGACAAGAGGAACATACTATCACTCCGATGACGATAAGATGATGAAATCATACCTTTATTTCCTAGAAAGCTATGGAGAAAATGAAGAAACTACTAGAAATGGTGGCGCCACCACCGCTGCCACCACCACTACCGCCCCCACCATCACAAACATGGCGAAACAACAACCACAATCATCATCCCTGAAACCGAAACCATCACCGTTGAGTCAATCAATATACAAGAAACTAAGCCCAAAACCACTGACACGAGGCCGTGCAACGACAGCGGGTCAAGGCCCCGGTGATTGGAACTCAAGCTCATACATTGATCCATTGAACCATACAAGGAATGGATACCTAGGTAATTTAAAGGATCGATACGTGCCTCCTCTTCCGGTGGTTGATGAGCCATTAGGCGAGTCATTTCTGATGACTTTACCAAAGACAGATGTTAATGATTATAGGGATGATGATTCAAGAGAGCCAGGTGTGTTAGGAATGGTTAATCAGTTCTATAAGGATTATCAGATCTCGCATTGATTCGAATTGGGGGTATGTGTTTATTTGTTTCTTTGTTTGTTTGATTATTTGTTTACAGCATTTTATAACGTTTTTCATATATTGGAGTTTGATTTTTGTTTGAATTTTTGTAGTAGTGATTCTGACTCGTGTTTCTTTACATCTGATGCACTTTCAAGCAAACTTTGTGATTCTCAGGGATGCGTTGTTTGGATGAATAGTCAGCAGTATCATAAAACAACACCTATCAACTATGCCAAAATCCCCGCATCTTGTCCCTTCTTGTATGATGGATTTCAATTAATTCACCAGTACCGTGCGATGTCAGTCAAAAATTCGAGATTTGCTGAAGAGTGTTGAGAAAAACAAGTAGCTGGGCCATTTGTGCCTTGTTAAGGTTATGTTTCAAAAACGAAAGGTTGTTGATATGCGACTATATAGCTAAACCAACTTGCGGTTATCCATTAAGAAAGATATAAAATTTCCGTAACTTCTTCATTTCTAAGGCCTTCCAAAAATTGACTTCTCCCTTGGTTCAATAACTCCACGATTACAAAAGAAGAAAAAAATTAAAAGATAAGGCCATGAGGAAACACTGAGAAGGGGTTCATCATGAAGTGGGATGCTGATGAGAGATCTTGAAATAGGCCACAACAATAATATCATGTTGGTCTGCATTTGAACATTTCTATAAAAAATTCGTTAGCATCTTTGGTACTTACTCACTTTATACACTCAACAACACCCCACGCTCTTGCCAATCATTCCTGGCCTTCGATGTCAATATCATCGTTGTCGTTATCGTCATCGTCATCAAGGTATGACACAGATTCAGCATTCTTATACTCATCAATAACAGACTGTACAGATTCTCTGGATTCATTGAACTCATCCAATCCATTTTGAAACAATTTTCCGTCTTTATAACCACCGACAAATGCTGTTCTTTTCATAATCTTATCATATTGTTTGCATGTCTTCTCTAGTAAAGTCACCGTCGCTGAAGAATTAGAGAGCATCAACCCACTAGGATAGTCTGAATTTGATGTCTTATAATGTTGTGATTTTTTACCATATGCGACATGTAAACTCGATGAACTCCAAGGCACGTATTTAGCGCGCTGTTGAGCCTTAATGATAGCCTTTTGGATGTCTGATTGTTCAAAACTCCCTTGAAGAACGTCAAATATCGAAATGTAGGAATTATGCTTATCATCAACGTCAATCATTTTTAGCCTCTTATCCAATAGCTCCAAGATGATATCATAACCTGTTGATTTCCTTATCGTCTTGGAATCTGTGACAAAATCAGATGTGTATGGTGTATAGCTCGGTATTATGAAATGCAAATCGGGTGTGGGTATTAGTGTCGAAACTATACTGGTTAATGAGTTGTACATGTATCCAGGATATCTCAAGGTATTTGTTGTTGATGATACTATGGTGGAGATCAATTGGTTTGTTTGGGCTGTGGTTGGACTGTTGCTTTGAAACACTTTGATCGCGTTGTTTAACAATGCACTGTTCTCAATGACAATATTTGCATCTGATGATTCAATTAGTCTCTTTAGTGTTAGCACCGTGTTATATGGTTGGACAACAACATCAGAAGATTGTACGCTTTCTGGGAACACGGAATAAGTTGTCGTTAGCTTCTTGTTATAGTTATCAGACAGGATTTCTAGCAGATATGAACCGACACCTGAACCAGTACCTCCAGCAACTGAATGAAACAGTTGAAAAGCCTCCAAATTATCACAAGAGTCTAACTCTCTATCAATCATCTCTATAAACGACTCTCTTTCGCTATCTGCATAGTCAAACCCTTTAGACCATATATTACCAGCGCCTAGCCCAGTGTTGGAAACATGTATGTTTCTATCATTGAATAAATTGTCCGTCTGGTTAGTCGTTATATCATTAATGACACCGGGTTCGAGATCAACCAAGAGCGCTCTAGGCGTGTATCTGTTGTCCCCGTTATTGCTAAAAAACACGTTGGGTTCATCTTCTCTGTTCTCAGTCACATGGCTGAGGCCATCTTTACCAATACCGTGTTCATTACACAGCTGGTTCCAAAATTGATGCCCAACTTGATTACCACATTGTCCAATCTGAAGTGTTATTATTTCACTGTTCGACTTTGTTAGTATCTATTGCGCCACAGATTCAATCAGTGTCTGACATACGGCATAGCTATTGGATACAAAACGGTCTAGCGAACGCAGGAAGGCTACCAAACTAATACCAGCACGCTATCAATTAATCTATTGTTTTGTTTGCTTTTGTTTGTTTTTGTTTTTTTCGTGTTTTTGTTTGTAAGTCCCGACTTTTTGACCGGAATTCGAACCAACACACCGGGTTCCAGAAGCGGAATGGTTATGCAGCACCGACACATAGTTTTGCCGTTTGACACAAAAACATGAAACAATGTGCGTTTCTTTCCTCTTGCGCCCCTCTCTCTTTCTCTTTTACAACCACTTTATTTTAGCGGTCTACATTTAATTGTCACAAGAGTGACAAGAGAGGAATTCTGTACACAAATTTCACAGAAAACTACAGCGCCAGTTCCATTCATCATGTCCATGTCCATGGATGCTTTTTCTGGCATAACGCCGTATCTTGAACATCTTGAAGTGATCAGAAAAGGATACTTGGAGCTCAATTTCGACGAGGCTTTTGTTGCATCATTCAGTGAGCTTAATGGGGACCCAGAATCCGTCTTCGATAGTTTTAATGCCTTTTTTGCTACAATATTAATGGTACTGAAAAAATTTGTCAAAGAGACAGCAAATCAGGGACATGAATGATTTGAACGCTTTTTTCCGAAGAAGAGGATTCGATGCCAACACTATAAGATTGATTCGCAAGATTATGAAAGTTGCACCGTTAGCACCGCTTGCCTTGACTATTCCATCGCCTAAATGGAAGAATATTGAAGTATCAACAGGCTCGTTCTCATCGACTCATCTTCAAACCAACTATGAAGTATTCCCAGACATTACTCTCATAGATAATGTGGATCAAGGACAACCATCGGAGGAGGAGATGATCCACTTAACAGAGCTCTCAGAGGGAATCAAAAGCTATGACTCTTATTTGGGTTTTCGGGAAACAGATTGTGCTTTGTTTCTGGTTATTGTCGATGATTTAGACTCCATATACTCAGATGCAAAGGACCTTTTCAGGATGTCTGCAGCCACGAGACATGTCAAATGCATGAAAATAACCATAACTTCCTTCTTTGGCGAGAGATATTTACCACTCATA
>JAJLSD010000071.1:0-41536 GCA_030567455.1 Komagataea norvegica
GTAGAATTGGTACTATTACCCACAG
This sequence comes from Komagataea norvegica, assembly GCA_030567455.1. Taxonomy (NCBI): domain Eukaryota; kingdom Fungi; phylum Ascomycota; class Saccharomycetes; order Phaffomycetales; family Wickerhamomycetaceae; genus Komagataea; species Komagataea norvegica. The sequence goes on from JAJLSD010000071.1 coordinate 26, forward strand.
AGAAAGACACGAAGGTGGTTTCGATTTAGTCCACATTAAAGATGCCTTAGACAACACCTTCGTCACCAGATTAGGTAACGTTTTCGTTATTGGTGAAACAGGTAAACCATACATTTCATTACCAAGAGGTAAGGGTATCAAATTGTCCATCTCTGAAGAGCGTGACAGAAGAAGAGCTCAACAAGGTTTATAAATCCGTTATTAATGACCGTTGTGCCTTCCCAGTGCTACTGACTTTTCTGTACTGAGTATGCATCATATATATATATAATCAAGTTTAGTTTTTGAAGGTTTCTTCTTTTCTGTAGAGTCTCCCCTCCACGTTCTCCACGTTTTGTTGGAACACAAAAGTTCGAATTTTTTCGTCGAACATAACATTCCCGCGTTTACTAATTTTTAACCGATTCACAGACCCAAGAGCTCACTATCGGATTATGTCGTCAAGGTAAGTCTCAATGTTTCATTTTTGATGAGATCATAACTAACACCTTCATCCAACAGATATCGAGTAGAATGTATGTTTCCACCCTCCGGACCCAGGTATGAAGGTTATTATTAACTGCTTATAACAAAGATGAATTGAAATCGCATCGAAGAGATGGCTTCATCGAATGGATCAAAGGACTGCTTGCGGTATGTTTTGAGTTATTCCTTTTGATTTTGACAGACTACTAACCTCTGGAGTAGGTACCTTTTGTCCTACATGCAGTAAAGTCTTCCTCTAGTGGTGATGTCAAAACCACAGCTGATGCAAGAAGAAGATATGCTGAAATCTTTTTTGATGTCGAAAAGCTAATTGAAGATCAAAGTAAGTTGAGCTAAGAACAGTTACTTGAAGTTGTTTTTTAACTAACCTTCCTTAAAGTATTGATGCAAAATGAAGACACACCAAATTTAGGTAGATTGAAGCAATTAGTTCCGTCGATTTCAGGATTTTTTACAGTTACCTTTAGAAAAGGCATTTTACATTGAAGATGAAAGAAGATCAATCAGTGTCAGAAGACTGGTTTGCCCAAGTTTTAACGATGTTAGATTGATCTTGAATACTGCGCAAGCACTTGCTTTAGCTAGAGCTGCAGAACCATTAAGAATGTGCACTTTTGATGGTGATGTTACCTTATACGAGGATGGATTTTCACTTGCTCCAGATTCACCTGTTATCCCAAGACTTGTGAAGCTATTATCCAGAGATATAATCGTTGGTGTTGTCACTGCTGCTGGTTACAACGACGAGACAGGTGATAAATACTATCACAGGTTGAAAGGTTTGGTTGACTTCTTAGCGAATACTGAGATCCTAACCAAGGAACAAAAGGAAAGGTTCACCGTTATGGGTGGCGAGTCGAACTATCTGTTCCGCTACAACGACGATAAGAAAGGCTTGCAGTGGATTGATCCGAAGGAATGGTTATTGGACAGCATGGCAAAATGGGATATTAACGACATTGAGAATGTTTTGAACTTGGCCGAGGTAACTCTGAAAGATCTCAACAAAAAATTGGGACTTCCTGCTACTGTCATCAGAAAGCATAGAGGTGTTGGTTTGGTTCCGGTAGATGGTGCAAAATTACATCGTGAACAGCTGGAGGAGGTTGTTCTTTCTGTTAAGAAAAGGTTAGAAGCCTCATCCTCTGCGAAGAGGATTCAATTCTGCGCATTCGATGGGGGAAGCGATGTCTGGGTTGATATTGCATCTAAAGACTTGGGAGTGGAGTCATTACAACGATACTTTGGAGGTATAAAGTCGAAGAGTACATTACATATCGGAGACCAATTTGCATCTGTTGGTTCTAACGACTTCAAAGCCAGGTTGGCAGGTTGTACGGTATGGATCGCCAACCCTGGTGAAACAGTGCAGATATTGGACGATCTGGCCAAATACATTGACGAAGAGGCTGCATTCAGATAGATAGACGCTTTAGACCGATTACATATAAGCTTTGTTTGTGTCAAAGTTTCTTCCCCCGGGCAAATTGCTTTTTTCGTACTGATTCGGACTTTAAAAGAAAATGACATTAACATTAATCTTTATCCTTAATCGATTAGACTTCTCTGCGCTTTAGCTAACTATTATATACACACTGAGTCAACTAACTACTCTTCAAAGGAAAATGCTCTCTACTCTTTTAAATTTGGCCTCGTGAGTGTTAAGTCTGGCCCCTTGTACGTTCCCCCAATAATGGTTACTAACAGAATGTGTCAGATTACTTGTTTCAGTTTTAATCCCTACAATCACAACTTACAAGGCATTAGAATCCAACTCTAGTGAATCCCAAAAACCCTTGATCATCTACTGGCTAATCCTGGCTGGATTGACCACAATCGAGTTCAATTTTTACTTTATCTTGAAATATGTCCCATTATACCAGTTCATCAGGCTATATATATCCCTTTGGCTAGTTGCCCCACAAACTAAGGGATACGAGTACATATATTGCAATGCTGTTCAACCTTTCTTGGAGGCACATCTGAGAACTTTTGAGAACTTGATCAAAGAATTGAACTTCACGAAGGTGCTTAACTTTCTACTGGAGGCGTTTAAAACTTCAAGGTCCCATGCTCCGCCCGAAACCCCTAACAATGATCAACACACAATTAGTAAATCATGGACTGAATCATTGTTTGTGAGCGAGTCCACTCAGTCAGATGTTGACGTTTCTTTATGGAAAAGTTTAGCCAACGTTTGGCCAGGGGTTGACGTTTTTTTCGCCTCCAAACAGATCGATATCAAAGATAGCGGCCGTAGTGGCAGCACAATCGTTGATGCTGACTTCAACAGTTCCAACGGGTTCGACGTTGTTGATAAAGCAGATTTGTATTCGCAAGCGGACGAGGATAAAAGTGGTACTGTCATCTTGGAGGAGGAAAATGGTTGGTTTTCAAATTGGTGGGGTTCTAAGGAATCTACTAAAGAGAAGGCAGATTAATCGCTGCAGCTTCAACTGGAATTGGAGTCTACTTTATTTTATTTTTTTCGTTATTCGGTTCTTCTGGTTTTATTTCTATTTAATGGTTGTTTTAAGAATTGAGGTGTTTTGGGTGCGGTTTGTGTATACGTTTTTATACACGGTTTGCTTTAACTTATGGCCATGTATGTATGTAACACAAATATTTTTGTCGTTGATCGTGCATTTCTGTTATATGTACAAATTGTTATATACAATATTTCCTTTATGATTCTAGATGTTTGATGATAATCTCCTGGTCATCCACATGGCTCTGTTTTGAAAGGATTTTGTTCTTTTCATTTGAAAGTTGCTTTTTCAAATGCTTTGGAATGAAAGGTTCAGGTCTTGGTTTGTATGGACCAAGGACACCATTAAACGCAGTACCCGGCTTGAACTTATCAGAGCCAAATCTTTGCTGTTCATCAGAATAAGTTTTCAAGTTCTTCATGAAATTAACATTCCATGGGTCTTTATCTTTAGGTTCTTCTGGCCAGACAAAAGGTTCAGTCATATCAATGGTCATTTTCTTGATTTGGCCCAGTCTGTATCTCCCGATGGCATTTCCATCTCTGGTATAGGCCCCATGAAGTAATTGTGTAGTGATATTGAAGGCTCTTAGCCCGTAAATGTTGTATAAATAATCTCTTAGATCCATTCTGTTGAAAGATTTTGGAACAATGAACTTGGCTTGGTATGGTGTATGTTTGGCATTAGGACGTAGCAAGATGACCCTAGCGGTAGGGAAATATAGTTTTTTCTCACCCACTCTGAAGTGTGGTTCACCTTTCGCTATGGAATCATGAATTAACTTGTTTAGTTTATCACTGTGTCTAGTTGTCACCGTTAACTTCTTGTCCTTTTCTGTCTGCTGGGATCTCGGTTTGAGCGTACGAATCGCCTTCGATGGGAATGTGGAGGCAGCGGTGGCTAAAGACCGTGTACCGGTGCTTACAGCTCTGGCAATCTCAGACAGGACACGAGGCATTGCAGTTCCGTAGGAGTTCCGAGACTGTGAAAGGTGATCAATCGATGCCTGGATTCTTCTTCAGTTGAATTCGTTGATTAAAAATTTTGGCGGCCGAAAAAGGACTTCCGACCACTCAGGTGGCACGTGACAGTGTAGTATTCCGAGGCCCCGATTTTGGGATGTCTGGGTGTGTGCGTTTTTTTTGTTTTCATTTTTTTGGAAAACGACGAGAAACGAGCGCTTGTTTAATAGCGAAGAGGCATCCAAAACAATCAACGGTAACGTTCATCATCTTTGTTGTGTTTGCCAAAGAAGCATAGCGTCGACTACCTGTTTTGCTGTTCGGTGCCTGTCGTTCTGATTCATACACCGGTTCATTGCTTCCCAGTTGTTAATTAATTGTTGTCTCTTGGAAGGCGAAACCAACGCAAAGGAACAGAACAAGACAAACGAAGGGCGCGTATAATGGCTGACGAATACCAAGAGGACCCTTATGGGTATGACGACGAAAATCAGGTCACTGGTGAAGATTGTTGGACAGTGATCTCGGCTTTTTTCAGAGAGAAGGGATTAGTTTCACAACAATTGGATTCATTCGATGAGTTTCTTCACGTTTCTATCCAGAACTTGGTGTGGGAGGATTCAACGTTAATCTTGGAACAACCTGCGCAGCACACTTCTGAGAAGGATACCATCAACAGAAAGTATGAGATCAGCTTTGGTAAGATTTTCTTGTCAAGACCAACGATGACTGAATCTGATGGTACCACAACCCAGATGTTCCCACAGGAGGCAAGACTTCGTAATTTAACATACGCAGCTCCCTTATTTGTGGAGATGGATAAGGTCACCTACCAAAAGCATGATGACGAGACCGAATGGAAAGTGGTTCCGGATGAAGTGAAAGATGAAGCTGTTGACAAGAAGGTCTTTATCGGGAAAGTGCCAATTATGCTGAAATCTAAGTATTGTCTGTTGAAAGATTTGACTGAAGATGAGTTCTATTCCTTGAAAGAATGCCCATATGATATGGGTGGTTACTTTGTTATCAACGGTTCTGAAAAAGTTTTAATTGCGCAAGAGCGTTCAGCTGCCAATATTGTTCAAGTTTTCAAGAAATCTGCACCATCGCCTGTTTCTCATATTGCAGAAATAAGATCAGCTTTAGAGAAAGGTTCGAGATTGATTAGTAGTATGCAAATCAAGTTATATGGTAGAGATGACACTGCAAACAGAACAATAAAGGCCACATTACCTTACATTAAACAAGATATTCCAATTGTGGTTGTCTTCAGAGCTTTAGGTATTGTTCCTGATGGTGATATTTTGGAGCACATTTGTTATGATCAAAACGATTGGCAAATGTTTGAAATGTTGAAACCTTGTGTGGAAGAAGGGTTTGTCATTCAAGATCGTGAGGTTGCCCTGGATTATATAGGTCGTCGTGGTAATGCGTTAGGTATTAGAAAAGAAAAACGTATTCAATATGCTAAAGATATTTTACAGAAGGAGTTTTTACCTCACATCACGCAAAGGGAAGGTTTCGAATCTAGAAAAGCGTTCTTTTTGGGTTATATGGTCAATAGATTGTTATTATGTGCATTAGATAGAAAAGGTCAAGATGATCGTGATCATTTTGGTAAAAAGAGATTAGATTTGGCTGGTCCTTTATTGGCTAATCTTTTTAGACTGTTATTTAGAAAGTTGACTAGAGACATCTACAGATTTATGCAAAGATCTGTTGAAACTGGTACTGACTTTAACTTGAAATTAGCCGTGAAGGCAACAACAATCACATCTGGTTTGAAATATTCATTGGCTACTGGTAATTGGGGTGAACAAAAGAAGGCTATGAGTTCTAGGGCGGGTGTTTCCCAAGTGTTAAATCGTTATACCTACTCTTCGACTTTGTCACATTTAAGAAGAACGAACACACCAATCGGTAGAGATGGTAAATTAGCCAAACCTCGTCAATTACATAATACTCATTGGGGTTTGGTTTGTCCTGCTGAAACTCCAGAAGGTCAGGCTTGTGGTTTAGTTAAAAACTTGTCATTGATGAGTTCCATTTCAGTTGGCTCAAATTCTGACCCTATTCTATATTTCTTGGAAGAATGGGGTATGGAGCCATTAGAAGAATATTTGCCTCATCAAAACCCAGATGTCACTAGAATCTTTGTCAACGGTGTTTGGCACGGTATTCATAAAGACCCTGCTAGATTGGTTGAAACGATGAAGTCCATGAGAAGAAAAGGTGAAATTAAAGCGGAAGTTTCCATCATTAGAGATATCAGAGAGAAGGAATTCAAAGTTTTCACCGACGCAGGTAGGGTTTACAGACCATTGTTTATAGTTGAAGATAATGAGACCACAGGCGCAAAGGACTTAGTGTTGAAAAAAGAGCATGTTGATAGTCTTTCTGCCACTGAATACGCAGATGCAGATGAAATTGTGGAAGATCCTTTCAACTGGGAGTCTTTACTAAAAGGTGGTATTGTTGAATACGTTGATGCAGAAGAAGAGGAAACCATTATGATTGCTATGTCAACTCAGGATTTCACTCCACAAGAGGAGGATCATGACATTACGAGAAGAATCAGACCAGAGTTCAAGAAATCTGCTCAGACTTTTACACATTGTGAAATTCATCCTTCCATGATTTTAGGTGTCGCAGCCTCCATCATTCCATTTCCAGATCATAACCAATCTCCTCGTAATACCTATCAATCAGCTATGGGTAAACAAGCTATGGGTGTTTATTTGACAAACTACAATGTCCGTATGGACACGATGGCCAACATTTTATATTATCCACAAAAGCCTTTAGCCACCACAAGATCTATGGAGCATTTGAAATTTAGAGAATTGCCTGCCGGACAAAACGCTATCGTTGCAATTGCATGTTACTCAGGTTATAACCAAGAAGATTCGATGATTATGAATCAGTCAAGTATTGACAGAGGTTTGTTTAGATCCCTATTTTTCAGATCATACATGGATCAAGAAAAGAGAGTTGGTATGTCTGTTGTCGAAGAGTTCGAAAAACCAAATAGAAGTAACACATTGAGATTGAAACACGGTACTTATGAAAAACTGGATGACGATGGATTAATCGCACCGGGTATTAGGGTTTCAGGTGAAGATATCATTATCGGTAAGACCACCCCAATTCCTGCAGACACGGAAGAATTGGGTCAACGTACAGTTTATCATACTAAGAGAGATGCATCAACGCCACTGAGAAGTACAGAAAACGGTATCGTTGATCAAGTGTTGATTACGACAAATCAAGAAGGTTTGAAGTTCGTGAAAGTCAGAATGAGAACCACGAAGATTCCACAGATTGGTGATAAATTTGCCTCCCGTCATGGTCAAAAGGGTACTATTGGTGTGACATATCGTAGAGAAGATATGCCATTTACATCTGAAGGTGTTGTTCCAGATTTGATTATTAATCCACATGCCATTCCATCTCGTATGACGGTTGCGCATTTGATTGAATGTTTGTTATCTAAGGTTTCATCTATTTCAGGTTTAGAGGGTGATGCTTCACCATTCACTGACGTTTCAGTTGATCAGATTTCCGGGTTATTACGTGATCATGGTTACCATTCTAGAGGGTTTGAAGTTATGTATAATGGTCATACTGGTAAGAAAATGATGGCTCAAATTTTCTTTGGACCAACCTATTATCAAAGATTGAGACATATGGTTGATGATAAAATTCATGCAAGAGCGAGGGGTCCTGTTCAAATTTTAACAAGACAACCAGTCGAAGGTAGATCAAGAGATGGTGGTTTACGTTTCGGTGAAATGGAAAGAGATTGTATGATTGCACATGGTGCAGCGTCATTTATGAAGGAGAGACTGATGGAGGCATCAGATGCATTTAGAGTCCATATCTGTGGTGTTTGTGGATTGATGTCTGTTATTGCTAAGTTGAAGCATAATCAATTCGAGTGCCGTGGTTGTAAGAATAAAATCGACATTTACCAGATTCATATTCCATATGCTGCAAAGCTGTTGTTCCAAGAGTTAATGGCTATGAACATTGCACCGCGTTTATATACAGATCGCTCTGTTCCATTTTAAAGAGAAAGATCTGTGTTTTTTAAAAGTTCAAGTTTGGGGATTGATTAAACAAGTGTACATTATAATTCTTTTGTTGTGATGATTACCTATATATAAACAAAAAAGTAATAAAAGATATATGTATTTTTATGAATGATTGTTGCTTTCAAGAACAACAACGTATTTACAGGGTTGGCTATCGTTTAATTTCATTATGCAATAGAAGCCTATTTGTTGCTTTCTAACTCTTTGATCTTTGTAAGTACTTGCGGCTGTTCGTCATGGAATGCGACAATGTTTTCCTTATATGGATTTTCCGTACCATCAAATACTTTCAGTCTATCCAATCTAACTTGACGATAACTGTTCTTTGGCAACATACCACTCACAGCCTTTTTCAAAATCTCACCATACCCTTTATCAGCTACTAATTTCTTCAAAGGTGTTAGCTTCAGATGACCAGGTTTGGTGCTATGTCTCCAATAAAGTTTATCATCAAACTTGTTACCCGAAAGCTTCAGCTTTGAGCAGTTTGTTACCACCACGTAGTCACCTTGGTCAAACGTTGGATCGTATACTGGTTTGTGCTTTCCTGTAAGAGTCACGGCGATGGATGTCGCAAGTCTACCCAACGTTCTGTCGTCTTTCCCAGCATCAACATGATGCCAGATTCTTGCAACACTGGCTGCAGTTCTTCCTACTCTCTGTGACATCGTGTTCTGGGGATAATAAGTACCAGACTAGCGATGTCCTGGGCTCTTCATCATCGCTTTTTTCTTCGGGACAGCCGCATAAGGCGTCCAGCGGTAGAAAACAGCGCTTGGACACATTGTGCTTTTGAAATTTCAGGCCCCTCGGAACTTGGCACTTCGCCGCCCAGATCCGACCATCGCCAGTCCGCAAAACAAAAACACATCGAAACGGCAGCAGTTGGCGTTAATATCAAGAGCCACCTGTTGTTGATTTGTCGCAAGAACCCGGTCCAGACTACCCTAGACAGCTCCCTCACACCCCATATATCCAGCATACAACATCTGCAATGTTTTTTTTGAAGGACCTTTCGCTGACGCTGACCCTTCATCCTTCCTACTTTGGCCCACAGATGAACCAATTCTTGAGGACAAAGCTTCTTAATGAAGTGGAGGGTTCCTGTACTGGTAAGTTTGGTTATATAATGTGTGTCTTGGACTGCATGAGCATTGATATTGGTAAGGGTAAGATCATACCAAGTGACGGTTCTGCAGAGTTTGATGTTAAGTACCGTGCTGTGGTATGGAAACCTTTTAAAGGTGAAGTGGTGGACGGTGTGGTGGACTCCGTGAGTAAGCTGGGGTTCTTTGTTGACGTTGGCCCATTATCAGTGTTTGTCTCTACACATTTGATCCCTTCAGACATGTCTTTCAACCCAACTGCGAATCCACCGGCCTATCAATCCGATGACCAGATTATAGAGAAAGGAAGTAGAGTGAGATTGAAAATAGTTGGTACAAGAGCAGATGTGAACTCTATCTATGCCATTGGTAGTATAAAGGAAGACTATTTAGGTGCTTTGTGAGTTGTACATATTATATTAGCATCAATGAAGGACTGAAAAAAAAAAAGAATCACACTGCTAGCGCTTCCTTTAACTTCTCGAAAACACACTACAGACTGAAATAAAGTGAGGAAAGGAAATTATATTATTAATTAAAAAGTAGAGGGAAACCAAAAGCATGATAGCTTGAAAAGGGACATCAGGGACAAAATCAGCTCTTCAGTTGACCTTGTATTTAGTTCTTCACCAAGTGATAATAGCCACCAGCACCAACTTCGGCATTTGTTTTTCTCCATTCACCCTTGTAGTGTTCACTGGCAACTGCGTCTTTGACAATTTTTGATTTGGTCAGATAATAATGATCATGTCCTTCAATTTTAACAACACAGTTGTGCCATGGAGTTGGAATATGCAGCAAGTCTTCAAAACTTGGTTCGGCATCTGAATCTAAAGCCTTGATGGTTCTGCACTCCTCATGACTGATAACTCTAACACCAAATTTTGGTCCAGAGTTGGTGTGAGCATGAATGGACAAACGTAAATGAAAGGGGAAAATCAACTCAACCAGGTTAGAATAAGCATCATTTCTCTTGATCATCTCGAACGCAACCTTTGAGACGGTTCTTTTGAAAGCTTTGTTGGATAAAGTCTTGCAAAATTGTTGCAAGCTCAAGTCTTCAGTCATGAATCTTGAGAACCCTCTATAAAGGTGTAACCTTGGATGTTGTGGTTGTTCAATATCTCTTCTCAATTTCCCAGCATCAGTGTCACACCCAGCCATTAAGAACTTTCTGGACAGTTCCGCATCATCACAGATTTTTGAGCCTGTATAATGAGGTAAACCAATGTCATCAACATAACTTTCAACTCTGTTCAATTCCTTTGGACCATGGGCAAAGAACAAATCTTTCAATGAAACAAATCCAATACAATCAGTCTTATCTTCGTGATTCTCAATGATTTTTGAATGAAGGTATTTCAACTTTTCTGTGTAATCATCGACGACATCATCGTCAACACCAATACAATCAGAGAACACATGACCGTCACTCACAATAATGAGTTTCAATCCTGGTGGGTAAATATCCTTGATCGATTGGCAAACACTGATCAATCTTCTTAGTGCTAGCTCTTCTCCTTTATCAGGAAATAAGCCATTGACTTTCTCATTGTTTGAAGACTTGCAAGGAAAAGCTGGTAAGACACTCTCAATTTGCAAATTTCTTGAGGTAAAATAGTGGACCCTTTCAATAAAATAATCTTCACCACCTTGTTCCCATAAGTCGTGCTTTGTGGTATTCTTCAAAACCTGGGCAAAGAAGGAAGCAACCTCCGCTGCAAGTGATTTATCTGCATCATATATCTTTGGTTGAGAACTGAAATGTAATCTGGAAGTCTTAACAACCAATTCTGCAAACCAATCATGGAAGTTATTCAAGTTCGAGTCAATCTTTTTACCAGATCCATCTACTTGATGATAATCAACCATAATCAAACCTCTTGTTTGATCATCTTCATTTGAAAATTGCTCTTCCAAGATCAACAATCCATCAACATTTTCGTAATGTTTTGGAATCACTTCAACATCGGTTTTTTCATCATTATCAATATCAAATTGTTCCCTTGAAATTTTAAGAGCATTCAACTGGTTTGTGATTGATTCAGTTGTACTCCCAATCTTTTGCAGGCGACTCCAATTTTCCTCGACATCAAACCCATTCTTGTTCTCAAACGATAAAAGTTCATAACTTGAATTTCTAGTATATATGGCGAGAACTTTACTATATGTTGAGTTGTCAATCAATGATCCTGATTCTGTCAAAGTCATTTTCTCTCTATCAATGTCTTTGTTACAAGGGGGGGAATAATTGTAACTTTCATCTTAATTCAGAGAAATTTCATCTTTATATTCGTTGGGTTGTTTCTCAGAGTAGCGAGAATCACAACTTTATTGTAACACCCCTTTGATTCCAGATGAACTGTTGCATATGTCCAGTTGTACAACGAGAAGGAAATTCAAAATGCCATGCCTTTAGCACTCTCATAAGCTTATTTATTAGAGACGTTTGGATCAGAGGAGAAAAAAAAAAGGAACGAAGACTATAATGTTAATTAGTTGGACCCTGTCTACTGAAAGAACACCACCCTTAACAAGCTTTCAAAGCACGGTGAATATTCATACCTTTTCAAAGCTTGTGCTCGTTGTAAACCTTACTCAGTGTAGACACAAAGTAGAAATAGTTGCTCAATGGGACATGAGAGAATTAAATTATTTATTTGGATCCAGACAATTAGCTGATGCCGTCTCTGTTTATAGGACGGCATCGAATAATAAAAACTTTAAATTACGGCCTCGCCTCACCTAAATTTGAGGGTTGATTGGAGATATCTCAAACTAGACAGTTCGACACCAAAACTCCATACAGGGTACAATCTGAGAAGCAATACTAAAGAAAATAGTTGATGTCAGACACTCACCTATCAGTAAAATGATTTCAAGGTTAACCATTACAGCTGATAGAGTCAATTTGAGTTATTTTATAATGAGCAAATTCTGAAGAAATAACCTCACTGCTGTTTGATATAGAGTTATGCAGGTTAGAGATGAATTACTGGAAATGAAAAAAAAAAGCTCTCAATCGAAATTAACAGCCGACAATTTTGTGAAATCCCCCCTGAGATATCTGCCGAACATCCTGAATAACCGGATCTTATTCATTCTAGGTTCAGCAGTAATACAACTACCGTGAGATTCGAAACGGAGACACATATGCAAGGAACACGAAATGTATTACGTAATCAAAGAACCATGTGCCAATTAAATGCGAGCTGAAAGTTAAAAAGATGAGAACAAATGCTTCACAATTCCCCAATAATTCCCAGCTTTAAATAATTGATCCGAACTAACCTAGAAGTATTTATGCAGCGAAAACGCTGATGCATAGTTTTTTCTGGATTCATATTTCCTTCATTTTATTTTTACATATGTTCAATTTTCAAGAAAACAAAAGGTTTGACTAGACTATCCCACTAATTATGTATGACCGTTTACTTACCGGGTATAGCCAGTATCCCAGTCATTAACATAGAAGATATAGGAATAAGAAGAGGATTTTTCATATATGAAAGAATTCGATTTTTTGATCTAAAATTGAATAAAATTGACAGTTGCAAGGAAACGGTAACCTTCATCATACAAATAGACTTATGATCAGTACTAAAGCTGCACTAGAATCAATACAATTTTTTGTCGGTATTGACTTCTTTAAATCTACAAAGACGGGTTCAAAATTAAAAAGTCTATAATAATTCAATGCTGACAGCCCTTATTGTTGGATTCTCTATACCATTATCCATCAATATCAAGAAATTGAACAACTAAAGCCAAGATAGGGCTGGAAAGAGATAGATACACATAGATCCAACTGGCTGATTGATTTCTAGCCACAAGTCAGTAATTTTTTACCAGTCAACCGTTTCACCAATTAATTTTGCCAATCTTTCTAAATATTCTTTGTCAATGCTTGAAAATCCGTTATAGTCTAAGCAATCTATATCAATGACAGCTCTAACGACGCCACTAGGATCAATGACAGGAACGACGATTTCACTTTTCGTCTCTCCATCACATGCAATGTGTCCTGGGAACTTTTCCACATCAGGAACGACCTGCGTTTCTCTCGACGATGCACTGACACCGCATACACCTTGCCCTATCTTTATCAACTGACAGGCAACTTTGCCCTGAAATGGTCCAAGAATCAATCTCGATGCGTCTGTTGGATCCAATACATAAAACCCGGCCCAGTTTATATCTAGTGGTAATGATCTATACGCGTGCCATATTAGAGACGCACAATTTGCAAGATTACAAACCCAATTTCTTTGACCGTCAGTAAGTGCCACATATGAATCCAGTATCTGTTGCAAAGATTCTTCTCTTGAAGAGGACTTAAAATTGGTGTAGTCTGCGTGGTGCACTCCGTCTTCTCCCATTGTGTGCTATGCTTAAAATTTATCTGTAGCTTGAAGTTGTGGAAATTGAGTAAAAAGTGATGTTGATGAGTATGAGTTCGAGAAAATTAGAGTGGTAGATATTTCGGCTCGGCTGACATGACACAATAAGTGCTGACTTTTATGCATTTTTTCACAAAACAACAAAAATGCGAGAACCAAAAAAAAAATATAGTCAAAATGAGAGTTAGAGTTGTAGTAGCGTGAATTCTTTGACCGATATGACAAGAAGGGATATGACAGTAGTAGCGCACAGTATTGCAATTCCGTTAAATTCCTGTTGTTGTTGCAGGCTACACAGTGAGTGGCCCAGCTCATATAATCAACCGACTGAAAATATAACTATGAGACTGACTTAAGTTGGCCCCATTCTCCCATAGCATCGTACCCGACCTAGCTACCATACCATGGTATTTTATAGTAAGTGTTAGAGATGCTTTATCTACCTGTCCTCCTTGAAGTTTTTTATTCTGATGGGTGAGCTCCTCAGTCTGTGTATGCACCTGCGTTAGTTCTCAGATCTTCTGATGTTTCACTCGCTATAAAAAAAAATCAAGCTGAAATACCACTTGCTGCGTTGAGCTTCACAGTAGTTAGGTCAGGTAACATTTCTACCACATTAGAAGCGAATGGCTTATCTAGATGAGGCAGTTGATCAATTCCGAAGTAATGCTCTTGGTACTGTCTGAATCTCGCTGGGCCAAGAAAGTAAACAAAAAAATTGACACATTCTCTAATGTCTCTAAAACTAGGCTATAGATGTACATTTCTTTCAAATAAGAACAGCTAGTATCAGAACCACTTGGGAAAGCTGAACTAGTAGTTTTCAGCATTCCCCACTTGGTACATACTCGACTAACTGGAAGGAAGTGACAGAGCTTGTGACTCACACATGCAAACTGGCCAAAGAGAGAGAGAGAGGAATTGATTTCTTTGAGATCTCTGTTCAAGTGAAAGGTGCTAGTGATATTGCACATGAGATGAGGCCTTGACTCCCTGGCAGTCCTTGAGTCCTTGAGTCCGATAAGTTTAGACTACTAGTAAGAACTGGCCTATGGTCACATATGATAGGCCCGGAACTGTAGTCTGGCTCCCCGAAGGCCGCCTACTATTAACTCGGGGAATATGACCAATTTTGCAGAGCACAGTAATAGCAATTTTATTTTACTTTTCAGTTTCCCAATTTCCCAATAACCTTAGAAATATCCTCCTAAACTAGACGATAAAGCTACTCTAATATCAACGAAGCTTCAGTGTACAGTTGCTGGCTTCCCATGTTACAAACACCTCAGTAAATAGTCATCACTTTTCAGTTATCCAGCATTACTATTAGTCACATACAAAGAAAAGAAAAAAAAATACAGAACAATGGCAGTTGTCGCCGAGCCAGTACCGAAGCTCAAGATCACTGAAAGTGCAGAATCTCAAAACCAAGAGCGAAAGGAAGAAGAAGAAGATAATAAAGACGCTGTAGCGACAAACGTTATAGAGGTTCCCGATGGTGGATATGGATGGGTTGTTGTGCTTTCAGTTTTCCTTTTCAACATCTCTACGTGGGCATCAAATTCTGGATTCGCAATCTATCTTGCATATTACCTAGAACATGATCAATTTAAAGGTGCTACTAAATTAGACTATGCTGCTGTTGGCGGTATTGCGTTTGGTGTTGGCCTGTTTTTCATGCCTTTAATCTTGAAGTTAAAAGATTTCACTAACGTTAGAGTTGTGATTGCTCTCGGTGGGGTGTTCCAATTCGCTGGTATATTTTTAGCTGCGTTCAGTAAAGAGTTATGGCAAATATTCCTTACGCAAGGTTTGCTGATTGGTATCGGATTAGCATTGATCACGGGTCCTTCAACTGTTGTATTGCCTCAATGGTTTCGTAAAAGAAGAACTTTAGCCCAATCAATTGCATCTGCAGGGTCTGGTGCTGGTGGTGTTATGTTCAATCTGGCCATGCAAGCAATCATCAAAAATTTGAGTTTGAGATGGGCATTGGTGATACAAGCTATAATATGTACTGTTTGTACCACGACTGGAATTTTGCTACTTAGAACAAGAGATCATGCTGTTAAAGTATCAACGACGCTTTGGGATTTTGAAGTATTCGCTTCGTTTGGGTTTTTCCTGATGAGCTTGTATGTTGTTTTCACGTTATTGGGGTACGTTGTACTGCTTTACAACTTGGCGGATTTCACAAAATCATTAGGTTATTCAGCTTCTCAAGGGGCCATTGTTTCATGTATGGTTTCTGCAGGTGCATTTTTCGGAAGACCAATGGTTGGTAGATGCTGTGATAAGTTTGGCGTTGTAACTACAAATATATTTGCCCATTTGGTTGTTGCGATTCTTTGTTATGCCATGTGGATTCCAGCAAGAAACTATGCAACTGCTATTGCGTTTGCCTTTCTTCAAGGTGGATTGATGGGATCCACTTGGGTGTCACAACAACCCATCTGCGCTAGAATCTTTGGATTAAGGAAACTTTCTTCAGTTTCAGGAATGTTATTTACTCTAGTTGGTCTTTCAGGAACTGCTTCTCCTATTATCGGCATCAAGCTCAGAGGCGATGCACCAGCTGGTGAAATGTTTGACCCTTCACAGTACAGAAATCCAGCTATATATTGCGGTACTTGTTATTTAGCTTCTTCAATAGCTTTGTGGCTTTTGAGAAGTTACTTGATAGCAAGAGATGAGACGGCTGAACATTCAGGTTCACATATTGATAACGATGAACTACATATCAAGGTCAGTTGGAGCAAGATGATATCCAAAATCTTCAAGCTTTCCAAAACTAGAAAAGTTTAATAATAGTAATAATTAATTAATTAATAATGCATTCATCCATCCAGTATGATATTCATCTCATCATCTCCCATGTAGTACATATTCATCTGCGAGTTTAAGTGAAGAGATAAAGTGCTGCCAAAACGAATCAACATCGATCTTAAAGATGACTTTAGATCCATTAATATCGTCTTCTTTATACTCGAATTTTCCTTCCTCTTCTCCTTGCTCGATGCAATGTAGTTTCAATTTTTTGTACTGTGATGCTATATTGGAAATACCATATTCTTCTAATAAAATGTATACTGCTACCGGATCATGTACAGGAGGACCCTTTTTAAAATCTTGCCTTTCTGCATATGCTTTGGCAAAAAACATCATTAGTTCATAGTACGTTTTTCTCAATTTAGTCGTTCCATATATGCCGTTTTGTATTTGAGATTGAATCTTAGAATCACATATAACAGTGTGTGTAACGTTTAAAGGAGATAGTATAACCTTTGGTGCAAGCTGTATATCTTCTAATATGTAATTAGTCGCACTTGGGTCACACCAGATATTGAATTCACTATAACCCATGTTGTAAACTCCATCAAATCCTCCACCCATAATTGACAACTTCTTAATGATCCGTTTAGCATCTGGGTATTCAGTAAAGAACTTTGCGAGATTTGTCAAAGGGCCAACGGCGACTATAGACAACTCGCTTCCATATGTGGTGACAGCTTCCCAAATTGCCTTATTTAGGCCTTTTGTGTCATCAATTTCAATTTGAGATGGGACGACAGTTGGTTGGTTGGACAGTTCATCTGTTCCCTCCAACCCGCTTGCTCCATGAATATCCGGTTTGAAATGAGGAGCCTTATGCAATGGTTTCGAAGAGCCGGCAAACACGGGCACTGAATGTTGTTTGTGTAAAACTGTTAGCAGCGAAAGTGTGTTTGATGTTGTGTTTTGTACAGAACTGTTCCCGTACGTGGTGGATATGCCGACCAATTGGAAACTGGGATGGAACGACGCGAGAAGGATTGCCGCAGCATCGTCATGCCCCGGGTCACAGTCTAGCCAAATAGGGATCTTCGTCATATCTTTCGATATAGCCAATTAGTGGTTTAGAAAGAAAGAAGAAAAAAATGTGTTATAACTACACAATTAATTTACTATGCAGGATTATCGTTCCCTCTACTTTTCAAACGTGCATCAAATTCATTTAAGTATTAGGTACTGTAGTACAAAAAACAATGGTAAGGCTGCTCTATTTCAAGAACACATCGTTACCTTGCTCAACGGCCTTTGCAGTGTGACCAACAATGTCATTTGATTCCCAAGGATAAGCGATCCAAACGTCTGGGACCTCTCTGGCAGCAATGTAGTTGTTGTCATAGACGTCAGCAGGTAGATGTGCTCTTTTTGGCTTGTTCTTGTTGTGCAGGACAAAGACACCGAGCTCGGTGCCTGATTCTTCAACGGTGATTCCCTTAGCTTTGCACTGTTCCTCCAAATCCTTCTTCAACTCAGTGACTGCGTAGTTCAAGGTTGTTCTGGTGTCATCGACCTCATCAACAATCAAGATTCTTCTGCCAATCAAGGTGAAGTCAGTGCTGGTGTAATCCAACCACTGGGTACGGATGACTTCGTTACCAATCTGCTCCGGAGCGGTGGAGATGCCCTGGACGTCTTCGTACAGGGACAAGACAACAGACATGATTCTGACGTTAGGCTTTCCCTTCTCTTTCAAGAAGGTTCTGACGAATCTGGTTGGAACCAACCCACCACCAGCCAGGCAGACGAGCAAGTCAGGGTTGAACTGCTTCAATCTTGGAGCGTTTTCCTGGATCAGCTGGTGGATGTGATTGTAACTGATGTACATCTTGTCGTCGTGCTCGTCATCGTAACCGGCCATTGTTTTTCTTTTGTGAAGTGTGTGTGTGTGGACTGTGTGTGAAGCAGCTAGAGGAGCAGCTAGAGGGTTCAGAGTGACAGAGGGACCGAGGGCAGTGCCAGAAGAGTGTGCCAGCAGCTGTTTGTTGAAAGCGATGAGCTTCAAAAAAAAGGAAAATTTTGCCAGAAACGGCGTCCAAAGCGGCGATAACCGGACTTAGCCTTTTGATTAACAACTGATTAACTACTGATTGATTGATTAACTAGTTGATTGATTAATAGATTGATTAACTGATTGATTGATTGACTACAGCATGTCCTCCAAGGCGCTCCAGTACGCCAACGGTGAGTCGTCGTCTCCCCGCAGCCTCCTCCTCAGCGAGCACCTCCATGGCGACTACGTACTAATCGACACCCCTGCCGCAGACTTTGTCTCCTTCTTAAACGCTTCTCCAACACCATACCATGCCGTTGACACCATTAAATCACTGCTATTGAAGAATGGGTTCAGCGAACTGTCAGAGAGGGTCAGCTGGGCGGGCAAGTTCGCTAAGGGCGGCAAGTACTTTGTCACCAGAAACGGCTCCTCCATCATTGCCTTCACCGTTGGCCAGAAATGGCAGGCTGGTAACGGCCTGTCCATCGTTGGGGCGCATACAGACTCGCCTACTTTGAGAATTAAGCCGGTTTCCAAGAGATCCGCAGAGGGGTTCATCCAGATCGGAGTCGAGACTTATGGTGGTGGTATCTGGCACAGTTGGTTTGATTCTGATCTGAGTTTAGCTGGTAGAATCATTGTCAAGCAGAACGATGGTAGATTTGCTGCAAAGTTGATCAACATCAACAAACCCATCTTGAAGATCCCAACGCTGGCTATTCATCTGGATAGAGACGTGAACACCAAGTTTGAGTTCAATAAAGAGACCCAGCTGTTGCCAATTGCTGGCTTGAACAATGCTGCTCCAAACAACTCTGGAAAAGATGAAAAGAATGAAAAGAATGAAAAGAACGACAACATTGGGGGTTGTTGTTCTGATGAAGATTCAAAACTCACCAAGGAGGAATTCAAATCGTTGAACTCCGTCGTCCAGAGACATAACGAGCAGCTCGTTGAACTGATTGCGAAACAGGCCGAAGTCTCTGTTGATCAAATTGAAGATTTCGAATTGGTTCTTTATGACAACAAGCCTGCCACCATTGGCGGTTTAAACGATGAGTTCATCTTCAGTGCAAGATTGGATAACTTGACTTCCTGTTACACCTCAGTAGAAGGTTTGATCCAAGCTGCTTCAGAGGAATCGTTGAAAGAGGAGTCTGGTATTCGTCTAGTTTCATTGTTTGATCATGAAGAGATTGGTTCTGCATCTGCCCAAGGTGCTGATTCTAATTTCCTTCCAAACATACTGGATAGAATCACCGGGCTAAACGGTGACGAATCAGATAATGTTCAAACTGCTATTCAATCAAGAATCCTTGAAAGTTCAGCAAAATCTTTCTTTCTATCATCTGACGTTGCTCATGGTGTTCATCCAAATTATTCCAATAAGTATGAATCAAATCACAAACCAAATCTAGGTGAAGGTCCAGTTATCAAAATTAATGCCAATCAAAGATATGTCACAAACTCCCCAGGTATTGTCTTGTTGAAAGAAGTGGCCAAAATCGCTAAGGTTCCACTACAGTTGTTTGTCGTTCAAAACGCATCACCATGTGGATCCACCATAGGTCCAATCACAGCGTCCAAGACCGGTATTAGAACCTTGGATCTAGGTAACGGTGTTTTAAGCATGCACTCGATTAGAGAGACTTCAAGCAGCGCAGATATTGAGACGGCTATCAAGTTATACAGGTCATTTTATGAGAACTTTAGCACAATTGAGCCAACAATCATTGTTGATGGGGAGTAGCAGAAGACCTTCTAAAAAAAAAAAAATGCTTGTACAGTTTTTGTCTATTTATCTATTGTAAATAATAAACTTGAACACTATAGCTATCTAGATTTACGCTTATCTTGTTTCGCCTTCAATTTGGCGATTTTTTGTTTCAGTAGCTCTTGCTCATTATTATTCTCATCATCATCATCATCGCTGTCAATATCTTTACCATTACCGTTGATCTCTTCATCACTGTATCCCACCTCTTCTTCAACCTCCTCATTTTCTAATACATCGGCAATTTCAACATCTTCCTCTTCTTCACTTTCGCTAAAATCATCAACATCAATAAATCCGTCTTCTTCTCTAATCAATAGCTCCTCATCTTCACTATCATCCAGTAGGTTGGCATCATCTAATTCTTCGATATATTCCACATCAGATTCATCAGAGTCATCATAATCTTCCTCTTGGAATTCTTTATTGGCTTTGTTAGATTCCTGTTGCGAGTAAAGAACGTCTAATCTACCTTGTAACTCCAACAATCTTGGAAGTGTACTGGCTCTTCTAGTCAATGTTGAATGCAATGAGGATAACGATTTAGCAAGGTTTGGCACGTTAATTAGATAGCCTCCATGGATTATAATAACCCATTTAACCCAGATGTTTAGTTGACCTTGACGGTTATTATGTCTTGCTATACGTTCAGCCAATCTTTCTAACAATATAACAGCCAAAGAAGTGTCCAATCTTTGAATAGTAGTTTTCAAAACGTTCTCATTTCTACTAGTCAACACTGTTTCTAATAGTGAATGATCATTTGATCTTAAAGCTTGTGTCAATATAACAGCTAAGGAGTTTGCTGATGCCTTACCATTTCTTCTTTTAGGTACGGTATTTTCAACTTTCAGCAACTCCATCTTTTCAGCCAACGAAGGTCCATCTTCAACACGCAACTCAACGTCTAACTCTTCTTCTTCCTCTTCGTTTTTATTCACTTGAACTTCTTTGTTATCCAAATATTTCAAGTTATCACCGCTGGTAACAACAGTACTGCTTTCATTATAACGTTTTGGAGCAGCAATATCTTGTCCAAATAATGTGTGATCTTTTGCTTGGATTGCAGGTCTGGCTTTAGTGATTGTCGTGGTTTCAGAAAGATCAATCACTTTTATTTTTTCGAAATATGGAATACTTTGATCTTCCAACCAAGTGATTGTAATAAATTCCGGTGATATAAAGGCATCTTCTATCTTCAAAGGATCAGAATTTGGACGCGTCAGTTGAATTTTGAAATCAGATTGTTTAGACTGTTGGACTCTTTTTTTGTTTGATTTGGCACCAGTAGTTGATTGTTGTTGCTGTTGTTTCTTCAAGACATTGGTGAAAACTTCGACAAACCCATCTTCTGTGATTGCAGTGACTGTTTCATCGTTGTGAGAAACACTCAATACATTACTCTGCGTAACTAGCACAGTAGGAGTTCCCTCGGTAGAATAAATATTGATAAACCTATCACCGTCAGCAGCTGTAATGAAATGAACACCATCACTCATCGGTAAAAGAGCGTGAATTGGAGTTACATGGCCGGGGAATGTCATGACAATATCGTGTGTTTCGATATCAACAAGATAAACACTATGCGATGCTAATAATAAATGAGGTTTGTTATTGTATTCTATAACTCGTATCAAATTGACACTTTCATTGAATCTGAATTGTAATTTCGGCTTGAAAAGGAATAGATCCCATTCTATGACATTCTGTGCAACATCAACAGACCAACCTGAGTTGGTCAAGTGAGAGAACACATAATCGTTTATAGATGATGCATTTGGGTTTTCCAATTTACCAACAATTTGGTTAGCAGCTGGAGAGTACTGTAGAATGGAACCTTTGTTCAACCCAATAGAGATGATCTGGCTTTCAAGTGCGAATTGTTGTTGTGTCTGAGTGAGTCTTCTCTTCTTATTTTTCTTGGATGGTGATTCTTCTTTAGCCTCCACATCTGGAGACAACCCCCACGACAGACTGGTTACCTTATGGCCTTTATCAAGCGAAAACGCATTGGCTAAAGATGAGGTATTATTGGTGGCCTGCACTCTGATCCTGTGGGTGTCCAGAGCAGTAACGACCGAGGAATAATGATTCCCGGTAGGGTCAAATGCAGATACAGCGAGTAGTTTGGCCATTCTTTTCCTGGTGCTGCTGGGATCGCGTACTTTAGCAGAGCTTTCAGGAATCAACTTCTGTTAATGCGATGAGCTTTAACAAATTTTCACACGAAAAAAAAAAAAAAAAAAAGTTTGATGCGTGCGCAAACCGAGATGTGCCCGGAAGTCGAAACAGGCCCTCGGAAGTCGGGTCCGAACAAAAATAAATTCCTTCTGTTTTTGTTTTGAATTCGAATACTTGTTGTTAATTGATTTAGTTTATTGTGTGTTGTTCTACAATGGCTGAGTTTGGAAGTAGTGGCGGCGAGGACCTAAGTCTGCCTAAAGCTACTGTTCAAAAGATCATCAGTGAAGTACTGCCTTCCGATTTAACTTTCTCCAAAGAAGCCAGAGATGTGGTTATTGAATGTTGCATCGAATTCATAATGATACTGTCAGACCAATCGAATGAGATTGCCGAGCAAGAAACGAAGAAAACCATTGCTTCCGATCATGTCATCAAAGCGCTGCAAGAACTGGGGTTTGTGGATTATATCGCTCCTATTGAGAAGGTTTTAGTTGAGCATCGTGAATCTCAAAAGGGAAGAGAGAGAAAGAACAACAAGTTCCAGAATTCAGGGTTTACAGAAGAGGAGCTCTTGAGGCAGCAAGAAGAGTTGTTCCGTCAATCACGTTCAAGATTGCAGAACCAAGGACCATCATCAAATATCCCGAGCTCCGAAGACAATCCTGTCAAGCAGGAGTGAAGGGTAAAAGCGGAAAAGCGCAATACTGCTGTTTTGCGTTGTTTAATGTGTCTACGAATGTGTATTAGAATCTCAGTTTTTTTGGTAATGTGTGTATTGGTTTTCTTTCTGTATGTTAAGTGCTTGAATGCTGATTGTAATGTAATAATGGAGTGTTTGTGAAAATGTATTATAATATGTACTGTATATTAACAAAACTCTACATGTTCTGTCCTGTTTTACTGGTTAACTTTTATTTTCTTGTATGTCTTATGTTGGTTACACATAAACGCGCTTTAAGGAAGTGATAAAACACCTTGAATGACATTCAATCTTTCTTGAGGTAATGATTGTATAATAGTCTGATACCTGCCATTAGATCTTGACTGAATCTCTAGAAATGTCTTTTTAAACTCAATAAAAACGTTAATCTCATCTAGTGGGGTGTCCTTGAAAGCATCATCAAAATCATCGTCAAATCCATCTTCTTCGTATTCTTCTTCAAATGCTTTATTCGTATCGGTTTTCAGCAAGTCTTGTCTCTTTTTCATTGCTAATGGTAGTCTTTGAATGGATAGAGTTAACTTGTTGGCCAATTGAGGAATGAAGCTTTCAATGGATTGGGGCAACTGATCCAGCGATAATATGGACAGCAAGGCTAAAATTTGTAACTTCAAGCCATAAACGTTTTCAAAACTTGATGATAAATTGAACCAGATTTCAAATATTCTCAGGGTTTCACCTCTCTGTTCCAAAATTTGTAAAGTCTTGGTTGGATCAACATACAAACATGCTATACTAACTTTGATAATACTAAATGGCGCTAGGTCCTCCTCCTTGAAATTATGCAAAATGATTGGATAATTGACATCATCAACTTCATGCAGGGCCAAAGTTTGGTATTCAACTAATTCAAACGCTCCATTATCGTCAAGAGTCGCAGGCGACGATACTAACTTATTAATGATGTCTGATAAGAGTTGAACTTGTGGTGAGGATTTATTCAAATCTCTGAATCCATAAGTGATGACGTTTTCATAAAATGGAACAAAGTATTCGAAGTATTCAAAGGCAAAAGTGTCAAAAGAATCTGTAGTTTCTTTAAAAATTTCCCAGGTTGACGGTGAAATCTTTTTGCTATTCATTGTTATACTCTCAGCTAATTCCATAGCTTCTCCAAGAAATGCTATGGCTGCATTGTGTAAGACGAATTGAATGACAGGAAGAAAAACAGGTTCTAGATCAACTTTCGGCATCGAAATAATCATGGTTGTCATGGTGTTTAAATAACCAACTGCTTGATACTCTTTATCGGCATCAGATGTGTCCGCTAGTCTTTTACCTTGTGATTGAATTTCGAGTATCTCAGTGGCTGTTCTAATGAATTGTTCAACCAGGTTTTTACCCAAATCAACTGCAAATGGTTCCAGTTCTTTGGAGAATCTTTGAACAAATGATTCCATCACCTCTGCTATCATATCCAATTCATAAGTTCTTGATAAGTTCAACAATTTTTGCATAATCAAAGGAACTTCGTTTGAAATGGTTTCTGTAACTAAAGGATCTGTAATCAAGACGCTCAATGCATCTGCAGCTTCGATCTGAATAGGTAAATTGTTATCATTTTTGAAGTTTTCATAAACACCCTGGTAAACTTTCGAAAGAATGGTCTTGTCTTCAAATGTACGGGCAAAGATGGATATAGTCTCACAGGATCTTGCTCTCAAAAATTCAAAGTTACTTGTCAAATGAGGAACAACAAGTCCATCAATGATCTGATCAATTTGATCTTTTACAGGAGAGTCTTTCTTTTCCAATGAAATTGAAATCGAGCTTAGAATTCTCAACCCACCTTCAATCTTCAATGCATATTGTTCTGATTGGTCATTGGAGTTAAACACTTCCATCAAAAAAGTAAGTATTATTGGTAATTCTTCGAATCTATGATGCACAGTAACAAATAAGGCATCAACGGCTGCAACATCTGCGGTTTTCGATTCTCTATTGACGTCAAAGAATCTTCTGATGTATTCTTCTGGGTCTTCATCAAACAATTCCAGATTTTCCTGGCATAAGCAACGGAATAGAAGGTGTTTCAAAATAATATCAAAATGAGGTTTGATCAAATCCCAAGCTTCTGTCATTATACATTTCTCCAAGAACGTAATCAAATGATATAATGAAAAGTCACTCAACCAAAATCCTGAGCTCCATTTCTCAATGATTTGGAAATAAATCTTCAAGATTTCAGGAACGTAGTTCTTGTTGAAATATTGAATGAATTCGGGACTTGAATTCTTGGATGTCGGCATAGCATATCTTGCGTAGAAAATCTGCAGATTGCCAAACGCCCATTTATAGCATTTGATTCTTTTATCCAAAGCTCTATCCAAAGGATCCACCTCCAAAATTTTCTCTGGGACATCTCTTTGGATTGTTGACAGGTGTATTGAGATCCAATTTGATAGTTTATTGATGTCAAAAAAATACTGGGGCAAACTATAAAGACATGAATATTTGAAAATCTTCAGAATCAAGTACAGGATATCACCTGAATGATAATCATTCTTTTGCAATACTTCAGATGCAATGCTTTCCAATATTGGGAAAGTCTGTGAAATGTATGAGTCAATCAAAGTTCTATCAGCACTGCTGAATCTAAGTGATCTAGTAACTTCAAACAACAGCAATAGACCAATATAAACATGCGAAGGATCTGATTTGGAATTTAGCAATTGCAAAATTGGATCATTCAATTGCCACGAATCCCTGCCGATGATGCTTCTAAGAGCAACACTTAACTGGGGTCTAATATGGCTATCATTGTAAACCTTTAGCATTGACTCAATTAGTCTCTGTTTGATCTGCTCCTGTTCCTCAAGTTTGATCCCCTTATCATTCTGTACATTCCAGTATCCGGCAACTCTATTCTTGAAAAAGACAGCTGCTGAACTTCTTTGGCCAGATGAGACCTCACTATCAACAGCCAATTCCAAACAGTACACAGTGAAACCTGGCTGCTTTTCAAACTCAGCAAGCTTTCCCTCCGCCTGTTTCCGTAGTTGTGGATTAGAATCCAGTGATCCAGCTAAGGCATCCAGAATGATTTGTCTCTCCATGGCAATAGACGATTGAAACAGACTACCCTCAAGAACAATACCAGAGGGCTTTCTAGTTTTCACTGACTTTGTTTTGATATTTTCCAGGCCTTATGCGTGTGACTACCAAAACACGCTCTTTTGTTAGGGGACACGGTGATATAGAGAGCCGAAGAATCAATAATTGAATCTCATATGTTCATCATCCCGAACTGACAGGGTCATACCATCTCAGTGCGATGGGTAACCTTAACTGGCGGTTTGTGCACTACCTGAGCTATATTGCTGCTGCCTTCTTTGCTTTGGAACCGTCATATATCCATCCTGATGAGCATTTCCAGTCACTGCAAGTTTTGACCAGTAAGTACCAAAGAGACAAGTTTTAAACTTGTATGTTGAGCAGTGAAACTGACAGGTACATAGGTAGAATATATAACACTGGTGCGGCAGTCCCCTGGGAGTTTGATGGGTCGAACCCAAGTCGGAGTTATGGGGTTTTGTACTTGGTGTATGGCCCTCTTTTATGGATCAACAAGTGGTTCTCGTTTGAGCCATTGTCGATAATGTACCTTGCAAGAATCCAATTAGCGTTATCCTTTTTCATAATAGTTCAGATATCAACTAGGATATTATGCAAGAGTAGACAAGAGCACACGAAAGCGGTGTTTTTCATTTACACGTCATACGTCACATGGACATATCAGTCCCATACATTTTCGAATTCCATTGAAACCCAATTGTTATTAATTGCTTTGTCATTGATTCATATACTGAGACGAGAGGAGAAGTTGGGCAATTATAAACCTTATTACCTGCTGCATGGGCTTTTAGCCGTTGTTTGCAGTATCGGAATCTTCAACAGGATTACCTTCGTCGCGTTCTTGATCTTACCATTTTTAACCCTGTTAAAGCATTTTGTCAAATTCAAATCATCAGCTGTTTTCTTTTTGATGTTATTTGTGATTGTCTCGTACGGTTTTATTCTAGTTGATTCCTCATTGTTCAACTCTGCTGAATTGGTTATTACCCCATTAAACAACTTCTTATACAATTCGGATACTAAGAACCTGGCACAGCATGGTATACATCCAAGGTTTACTCACATATTAGTCAATCTTCCGCAATTAGTTGGACCAGCATTGATTCCTTTTATATTCAGAAACCATCATAAGACTTCAATACCTTACTTGTCAGTAATATCAGGATTGGTCACACTGTCAATAATACCACACCAAGAGTTAAGATTTTTAGCTCCATTGGTTCCATTGATTTGCATCTGCATTGATTTCACCAATTTTGAAACGCCTCAAAGTGTCGAATGGATAATCAGAAGTTGGTGTGTTTTCAATTTAGTATTTGGGATCATTATGGGCTCACTGCATCAAAGAGGTGTAATTACTGCCCTCGAGCATTTGAAATCGTCCAACTTGACAAACACGACCCAATTTTGGTGGAAAACTTACTCCCCTCCAACGTGGTTGTTGGGAGATTTGAATACTTCCAATAATAAGGTTGTTGATTTATTTGGAATTGACATCGAGGAGCTGATATCAACTGTGGAGAGCACCCTACACAGTAGTGACGGTCAAGATATTTTATTGATTTCATCGAGGTCTTCCGTTCCATTATTAGAAAACGTCAGTAACAGACTACGCCTTGATCCAATATGGGGTTCCAAGTGGCATTTGGATCTAGATCATTTCGACATAGGTGATCTAAGAACATTTTATCCCGGCATTGATATCTACAAAGTATCGAATCTGCTATGAGAAAGTATTTTTTTTCTATTATCAATACATTGGTGAATAGTTCTTATGAAATGTAGAGCATCATCATTTATAGAATTCAAATTTGTCAACTTCACTGTCAGTTTTCACTTGAGCAGTGTATGCCTCTTCTAGGTCGCTCTGCAAGATAACATATCTGTTCTTTCTAACTGCTCTTAAACCAGCCTCTTGCATGATAGCAGCGATAATAGCACCTGATAAAGGATCATTTCTAATGATCAACGAATCTAAATCAACCTCTGGTGACAACGACATTTTAGAGGCAATAGTTGTGAAAATTAAACGACGCTCTCTTCTATCCCTCAGCGATGGAAATTCGATTTTTCTATCTAAACGACCAGGTCTTAGTAAAGCAGGATCCAATGTATCAGCTCTATTAGTAGCCATTATAACTTTAACATTTGAAGTTTGATCAAACCCATCCATTTGATTCAATAACTCCAATAGAATACGTTGGACTTCACGATCGGCACCTGTTTGAGCATCGAAACGTTTAGTGGCTATTGCGTCAATTTCATCAATGAAGATGATAGAAGGCGAATTCTCTCTTGCTAATCTGAAAACATCACGCACCATTCTTGAACCTTCACCGAGATATTTTTGAACGAATTCAGACCCATTGACTCTGATAAATGAAGCTGTGGAGCTGTTGGCCACTGCTTTGACTAACATAGTTTTACCTGTACCTGGAGGACCATATAGCAAGACACCTCTTGGTGGATCAATACCAATTTGCTTATATAGATCAGCCTGGGTCAAAGGAAGTTCAACGGCTTCTCTGATTTCCTGCTTTTGCATATCTAAACCACCAACGTCGGAATATGTAACATCTGGTTTCTCACCATCACCTAAGATGGCAATACTGGAATCTGCCTCTGGTGGTAAAATATCAACTAGGGCATTTGAATGACGATGTAGTGCGACAGAAGCAGAAGGTTTCAATAGCTCTCTGTCCAACGTGGATAGGATTCTTACGACATAGTTGGAACCTGTAGTTGATGATACAATACCGACGTTTTGGTCAATTGGTTCCAAGAACTGGCCAATAACTAAGGGCACAGATTGGATTCTCTTCACCTCTTCTTGGGCTCTGACTAATTCTCTCTTCAAATGACGGTGTTCATCCTTGGTGTATTCTTCCTGTAGTGTGAGTAGTCCGTATTCTTTCTCCAGTCTCTTCAGCTTGAGGTAGACATCCGAGTCTTTGTTATTATTACTGCTGTTGGTATTGGCACTGTTGTTCACAAACAAGCTCTCCAATTTAGACTTGTCGATGATTGGCGCCGCAGAGGGACGTATTCCTAGTTCTTCCATTAGACGGTCTGTGGATTGAGTGGTTGATGGTGTCTGAAAGCGGTGTTGGAGGGTTCGTTATGGGGTTCGTTTGTCAAGTTGTGTAGCTGTTTTGCCGCTGATTGGAAATTGGCCACCGAATACGAGTATGCTTATTGGTGTCTGGGTGTCCCTGCTAGTAATGTCTCCTGCAACTCCAGCGAAGGGAAGGACATTGTGGCTGGATATCTCCTTGCACTGGGCTGGTTTGAGCTGCTAATGGCCTGAAGGAAAGGGCTCTATGAGATAGCAGCTAGGCTGCCACTGGTATCGCTTGCCAAATCGCAATCTATACGGTCAGAATATCATATAGTAGTAGCATTATTACATAATCAGATCTAAATCTCTAGTATATACAGATGGTTGGTTGGTGGATTGGTCATTAAGGCAGTTTCTATCGGAGCAATGTGGATCCTAGGGAGCCTATGATGAGCCCCAGACCCACGCTCACGGTGGTTATGGATACTAGCTCGGACTTGTGTATAGTAGCTTGTTCATAATGTTGATAGAACAGCAAGTTGAATGGGGTCGTGAATGGCTGAATCAGCCTTTGAAATAGGATTTCTAACTTCTTTAGCCATGTGGGCGGTGCTGACGGTGGCATTGGAAGTGTTCCTATCATTGGCGGCTCCACAACCTCTGTGTCCTCCTCGTCTATTTCAGATTCTTGTCTTTCACGCAAGGCAGGCAATCTGTCACTGTGTTTCAAAGCTTCGACCTTTTGGCTCATAATATCAAGCCTTTCATTCTGTTGAACTGAATTATCCCTCAACGCTTGTTGAACTCTTTCTTCGAAATTTCCGACTAGCCGTCTTCGTTTCCAAGGTTCTAAAGCTAATTGGAAGACTAGGAATAGCAAAATGTTAATACCCATCAATCCGAATGTCCCCCACGTTGAAGTTCTTCTAATCTTATCGGACCAGATTTGTTCTTCATGGTACCGGGTCAATATTGCCTTTGACAATTTATCCTGCAATTCCTCCTCTAGGACCTCTGCCTTTTCCACGTTGATCTTCGCCTCCTCTTCCAACAGCGCATTCTCATGATCAGCTTTGTAGAGTTTAGTAAAGTTCTCCAGATCTGTTTGTGACCAATTTGATTTACGTTTCAGTAACTCGTTCACCTCCTTCTGTGTCTCTACTCTATTATTGACAGCATTGTTATACGCCTGTTTCGTGGTCTTGCACTGCTCTTTGGATCTCTGCAATTCGTTTTCTAGGGCTTCGATAGAACTTCTTAGCTTCTGAATCGCTGAATAACCTGTAACATCATTTAAAGCCCTGGTTGCCGTGAAGATTGTCTCCTGCAAAGAATCAATGTACAGCTCGAGCTTCTTAGTCCATTTTTTACGGTGTTTTTCTCTATCTGATGGGAGTCCTGTGATCTTGGTCTTTTGGTGATTCGTCGATTGCTGTGTAAAATCTTCATTGAATCCGTAGTTCTCACTTTCTTTCTCTTGTAATTCCAATTTGGCATTAACTTCCTTGATGGCATCTCTGGCTTTGTTTAAATGGAACTTCAATGGTGTCACAACACTTTCAATCTGTGTGTTTGTCTTCTGATAATAATCCTTTGCAGTATTTATATGTGGCTGAATGCTATCTAGAAACTCATCTTTCAGGCTGCGAGGGGTTTCTTGTGTTTCATCAGCTTTAGGATTGTTCGCCTTGGTGTTGTTTTCTTTGTTTTTATCTGCATCAGTGGCTTTGACATCTCTGAGTATCATGCTCGTAGAGAAGTGACTTCTCCATATCTCTGGCCGAAGACTTCGGCACCATAGAACCCTGGTACCCCACCTTACTGCTCTGCCACTCATCTGATAGATGCAAAAGAGTCAATGATGTAGAAATTAAATACTACTTTTCGTCCTGATATTGTGTCGAAAACCCGGAAAGCCGATCGATGCTTTTTGTTTACCGTTTTTAGTACTAAGACACACAAGACGTAAAGGAAGTGCAAGAAGGAAACCGAAATGGTTGGATTCTCGCTGAAAAAGAAGGAACAAAAGACTAGTGGGTTTTCAGGTTTTGCACTAAAGAAGGGAAACGCTCCTGCACGGCCACCTTCTTCAAAGAAAACAGCTTTTGGCACTACAATTGAAGATGATGATGATACAAAAGAGGTTAAGATAGATACATTTGACAAAGACGAAGGAGCATATGACCAAACCACCGGTCCTGAGAAAACAAAAGGCCCCCTGGTGATTTCCAATGCAGGTAATAATGACTGGAAGCAGATTGCAAGAGACAGATTCAACCCACAGCAGACAATAGTGAAGGAAGATGATGGCAAGAAGCTAGAGTATGGAATCAACTATTCAACCAATGAGTCTTCAAAAGACCAGAGGAAACCAGCTTCGCTTTTGTTAAAGAAAAGAGAATCTGACTATTTCAAGGAAGATGTTTCTAAGAGGCCAGCTGTTGCAACTTTGGAAGAATATGAAGAGGTTCCAGTTGAAGAATTTGGTGCTGCTATGTTAAGAGGTATGGGTTGGAAAGATGAAGATGATGATGACAAAAAGAGTGACAGTGTTAAAAAAGAATCAGAAAAGGCACAGAGGAGCCAATTTCTCGGTTTAGGTGCTAAGAATATTGGTGGGGATCCCAGACCAGTTGAACGATACTATAACCCTGTCAGAAAAATCGATAAAACCACTGGGAGGGTTGTTAACGAGTCCGAGTCTGGATCACGAGATAGATCTCCACAACGTGAAAACAACAACTACAGGTCAAGAAACTGAGCTATGAAATCTATGATTTGTCTAACTTATCAAGGTCCAGCTCGATGTTCAAGACGAAAGCCTCATCAGTCTCCACCACTGCACCATGTTCACCGACAAATCTGTTGCTGGTGCTAACAGAAGTATCCATGGAGCTAGGCCAGTCAGTAACATCCCATTTAAACCCATGTGTTGTCAATGTCACCTGGCCTCCCAATGGCAATAGGCCGTTGTTTGAACCATGGAACAGTTCGGCACTGTTCCGATAATTGATATAGTTCACGCCCTTTGGTATGCATAGAATCAGGTCTGTATTTGATACAAAGTATAATGCGGTGTTTGGAGTAGATGAAGAATGCTTCAAAAGAGTGCTGATGGATTGCACGGTATGATCGAATCTTCCATCAATGGCTCCTAATAACAAAACCTGAATCTTCACATCATCACTTGGTCCCAATTCTTCATGTAGTTTAATCAACCCATCGTATGTATCAATCTCCAAGCTGTTAAAATCCGCATGTTTATAGTAGAGCTCCACTAAATCAAGACATTTGCCCAAATCAGTTGCATATTGAGTTTCTTGCTTCAAAATACGGGTTCCTCTGGCAAGGTACCACTCACCAACTTCTGGTCTTAAAGAGTCAAAATCGCCAACAATAAAAGCAGGTATATACAGCTCTCTGCTCTCGTCATCAAAATGATCGTAGAGCCTATTGGCACCTCCATCAACGGCAATCTTCAATTGGTATTGGTGCCAAATATTGGTAAAATTGACCAGTTTGATTTCCTGGTTCAGCACCACGAAGGCATTCTGTACTGTGGGTTGGAACACCGTGTCCAGCTCTATCACTCGGCCTACCTCTGGTTCGCTGACCTTGATAAGCTCCTCGTTCTCTATTACTGAGCCCATTGCCGTGGTGTAAATAGATGTGCCTCATCAGCAGCTTCTCGGATTTTGTACGTTTTTTTTCTTGATTTTAACTATGAAAGACACTGTAATTGCATTAAAACTCTGACTGCAGGCAAGAGGCTGAAGTCATCAGTAGTGTAAACCTCCGTCATTGTGAATTTCAGCAGGTGACCTTAAAATCCATTGATTTCACTATCGGACAATTCAAGTAAGAAAGCCGTCTCATGGCTGAAGAACTTTCTAAGAAAGTTCTCAAATCAATTAATTCTTTCTGGAAAACGATACGATCAGCTATAAAGTGCACATAAAACTTCAAGCTGTGAACTACCACTATCAGTATGGGATATTATATACATAAATTTGTAAAGACGATTAATTTGCACAAATCCATACTCTTGTCACATTGGTAGAATCAAAAAATGAGAATTCGATGTTCACAACGTAATCTAGTAGTAAATGATCTCCAAAAGTTTCCTACCACTAAGTGCCACCAGTTGTTAGTCTATATATGGAAGCTTTACCAGTGGATGGGATAACAGTGCACCGGATCTTATCATCTATGTTTGTGCAGTTAGAATTAAACACGCTCTGATGGAATCAGTATCTCCACATTCAATCAATCGCATTCAAAGCATCATACTTCCAAATATCCCCCTTGTGAAATCCGAAGCTATGAGCAGCATCACTGGAGACTTAGGAGATTCTATGTCAATTAATTGACACAGTTAATAGCCTTTACAATTCTCCTATGTGGCAAATAGTGGGTACTTATCACTGGGAGCTGTGTTACTTGGAGTTTTAATGGGGATTCGCGATTTATTTGATTGACTTTCGACTTTTGACTCTTTCTACTTGGTATTATTCACTTGGACACAAAGGTAAAGATAAGAACCCCTTAGACAGATACGAAGACAGTATGAGTGGGCAGGACAAGTACAAGTACCGTGTGGAGATCCAGCAGATGATGTTTGTCAGTGGAGAGACGATCGACCCTCCAGTGGAGACGACATGGCTCATTGAGGACATTGTTCGGGGCCAGGTTATAGATATCATCATCCAAAGTACCAAGACTGCCAACGCCAGAGGCTCTAAGTCAATAGCGCCAGAAGATGTGATATTCCTGATTAGAAGCGACAAGCCTAAAGTCAACAGGCTGCGGACGTATCTCTCGTGGAAAGACGTTCGTAAAAACGCCAAAGATCAAGAAGCTGGAGGTGTGGAAGGTGCAGATTTGATAGATGATAGCACCATGGCACAGACGGGACCCGGTGGATCTGGCGGGAAAGGTGGAGCTGGACCTGCTGATTTGATGAAGATGAAGAAATCCAAGATACGATTACCTTGGGAGTTGCAATTCATGTTTAGTGAACAACCGTTGGAAGATGAAAATGAAGAACTGGATGATGCCGAAAGAGAGGCTAGTCTTGCAACGCTGAAACGTCTTAAGATGGCAGATGACCGGACAAGAAACATGACTAGGGAAGAATATGTGCATTGGTCAGAATGTAGACAGGCCTCGTTTACTTTTAGAAAAGGTCGGAGATTTAGAGAATGGGCAGGATTTTCCAGTTTGACGGATGGTAAACCTAGTGATGATGTAGTTGATATCTTGGGGTTTTTAACGTTTGAGATTGTATGTTCGTTGACTGAAGAGGCGCTAATTGTTAAACAAGAGGAGGTGAATTTGCAGAAGCATCAGGCTACGAAGCAGCCTAGTGGTTTGCAAAACAGGCGTAAGAGACTATTCGATGGACCTGATGAAGCTGCTAAACCTCTGTCACCGGCACACATTATCGAAGCATGGAGACGATTGCAGAATGTGAAAAAGAAACACAAGGCATTGAGAAACTTTGGAGGAGGGAAATTACTGTACGCTGCCAACCTAATTTAACGAGCTATTATATAGATAGAATGAAAGGCCTAAAACCGAATGAACAACATACTCCAAATCAGTATTTGTATTAATTACCACGGGTATATATAACTATAACTATAACTATAGTCAGGCAAAGCCTTTAGTGAGGAAAAAAGAACGCTAACATGAGAAAATCTTCAAAAAAGAAAAAGGCTAAATATAAAAAAGCAAAACATAACATAAGATCCCATACCTCTAATGCTGCAAATGCTTTTCAAGAACTCTGTCGACAATACTCAACGGATAAGCTGGTCCATGTTCATGACAGACTTCCAATCCTTTCACCTCATTCATTATTTCATTGATTTCAAAATCCAATGTTTCGTTTTTTTCAACCAGGTACTCCCAGACCTCAGTCACGGTCAACCTTTTGAACTCGTAGGGTATACTTGCGTCAGATAGTTGATGTGCTGACATATAAATGCCCACTTTAGGTGAATCTTGAGGGAATGTAAAGCTGCTGCTGTTCGTCGAATGGTGCTGCTGCTGGTTGCTGCCAGGTGCGTGGTGTGATGAGATGCGTTGATTTTCAGATGGTGCTAGCTTGTTGGAAGATGTGTTCTCTAGTAGCAATTTGTTCTCTGTACTTATAACGATATTCTGCTGTTTCAGCTGTTCCAGTTCCTTCAGTAGTTTCGCCTTATCAGTTTCCGACCTGTCGAGTTGATCTCTCAACTCGTTTAATTTCTTCTCCTTTCTCTCTCTGAAAGCCCTCTGAGCAGCTCTGTTCTGCGCTTTTCTTCTATCGGCCAATTCCTCCTCACTAAGTTTCTCAACATCGAGTTCGTTTTGAATATTTGTGTTCAAAGAATCAATCTCATTGTTTGACAATGGAACGTTATTCAATACCGTCGAGGGAGAGCTGTCATCTGATATGTTTGAGCCGATCCCATAGTTGTGCCCATTGTTCAAAGAGCCAAGCTCTTCTTGCTTGACTCCCGAGCTGAACTCGTTGAACAGCTGATTCTCCATGAGTTCACACTCTATGAGCTGACAGTCGTCCTTATTGCCATTATTACTAACCAGTGTCTCTGGTGCCAGAGCATGTTCGCTTAGGCCGAGTGGCGGGTTGTAGATCTGTTGCTGGTTGAGCCAAGAGGCGTTTGAGTCTTGGAAAGTGTAGCTCATAGTGTGTGTATACACGTGTGTGTATGTTTGGTAGTGCTGTATCGCCAGCTCAAATGCACATTGGAGTCCTTTGACGCTGTTTGAAAGTTGAAGGAATGTTTAGGTTCGGGCACGTCGGCATCCAGACGCGGTGTTACCCGGCTCAGTTGGCCACAGCATGGGGTAACAGAGTCATCTGTAGAGTCGCAAGAGTCACTAGAGTCGAGTCACAGAGTCACAGAGTGACAGAGTACTCAGCCGTTGTTGGGTTACAAGCATTATTTACTGTTCCTCTCCTATGCTACATCCGGCTACCATATATAGCAACTTATTTGCGCGCGGAATACCCAGTAGATATGGCCCTGATAATATAGAAGTTAACACTAAAGTCTCCAACAACTTAGGACAACTTAGGAGTAGGCGCAGCACGTCAGGCATGGACTTTAGGAGTCAGACGCTGCTGAACGAGAAGACTGGGCTGGACCAGGAATCCAGTGAGAGTTGTAAATTTGATTATCGAGATAGCCCTGTGGACTAGCGTAAATCAGTGGTAACGTTACATGTCATGCATGAGTCACCGAGAGGTATCAGAGAATAATCCTTCCTTTGCATATCCACCCACATAAACCATTCCCGTTCTAGAAACGTTCCTAGAAACACTCCTAGAAACATTCCAAGCAGACTTGCGCAATCGAAGCCTTCAAAAAACTCTTCCTCTATTTTTTTTTTTTGTTTTTGCTATTTGCTCCAAACAGCGGCCCCACTTATGGGCACAACAGAAGACTACGAAGACTGATCTCTCTCTCCTCTTTATAGCCACTATATCGACTCGCAATGGAGAGACTACCATTCAAATCTTAAAGTCTAAAATAACAGCATACGCTCTATGTATCCTTCTCTATATATATAGTCTCATCGTACGGGCTGCAAGCTCTTGCAGGACTGATGGTGTCAAAAACTCTAACTGGACCTCAAATCATATAAAAAAAACACTATAGTCCTGCACTGCTGCACCTTTTTTTATTTTTCTCCAGTATTCTTGCTCATAACCGCAAACGCAAGACCTAAAAATCTGCAATTCATCCTTTGTGCTGCTTCCCCTTCCTTCATCCTCCCCCCAATGCAATACACCTGTGTGTTCACCTTGGAAAATGCCCCATAGAGTGTAACCAAAAGCACCAAAAAGTTTAATCAGATCAAGGAAAAGAAAATGATTGAAGACGAGCAGCTTGGGTATATGCCCGACTACTCTGATAACCAAGTGCGAGGTCTACTTGTGTCTCAGGTGGTTGTCGCATTGATTAGTGTGTTTATGGGAACATTAGGTTTGACTTTATGGTTCAGAATTGACCCCAGAAGAAGAATGATTTTCAGATTGCAGATATTTGCACTATTGATACTTTGGGATTATTTCAAAGCGTGCTGCTATTTCGTGATTGCTGCAGACAGATTGTATAACGCTACGGAGTTACTTGCACTGACAACAGAGGTGGATAGTACTTTCTGCAACGGATGGGGGTACGTCATCTCTGTCTGTGCTTTCAACTCTGATTGCATGATGTTGCTGCTGACTGTGCATAACGCACTAATGATCTTTTGCCCCAGATTGTCAAAGACGTACAGGAGAAAGGTTGTTTCATTCAAGACGATATTCAAAAACATCAGAGAGGTTTTTCTCTTCAGAAGGACTCCAACATTCTTCAATATTATATTTGACGAAAACACAAAAACAATCTACATAAACGAAGGAGGTGTATTTAAGATACGATGGCTGTTGTTTGCAACCATTTATTCAACATCGCTAATTATTTCAGGTATAATCTTTGTTGATGGTGGGCAGTACACGACTGATATCAGCTGTACAATTCCCATCAGACCCTTATGGAAGAGACTTGTCAATAGCTGGATTTTGAAATACACCAATCTCATTAGCATAGTGATCATTTACACATCAATAATAATATACTTCTTCATAAGGTTCCGGCAACTGAAGAAGGAAAAGGAAAAGGTTTATGAATCATCAAAGGCATTCAATCAAACTCTCAGCAATGATCAAAGCAATTTGTACCAACTAGATGATAACTTGCAAAAGGACTTGATGGACCTAGCAACATCTGCAAATGAGAACTCCACTGAAAAGAGACTACGAATTGCAATGAGAGAATTAAAGACATTTGCAGTCTACCCGTTAGGTTACTGTTTTATTTGGATCACACCGGCAATATCACAAATTTATGTTTACCTCGGTTATAGGAGTCCGTTCACCTTGAGACTTGTGAGAGTAATAACAGTATCATCCAGCTGTGCGGTGATCACGCTGATCTTTCTCATCAGAGAAAAACCGTGGAACTCAACAACAGCGAAGATGCAGGCTAGAGGAGAGACTTTTTTCAAAGATCGGGCAGGGTTCCTGGAAACGGAAGCGCCTGCTGATCCTGACGCTTTGGTGAATGCGCAACCTGATAAGAGCAACAAGTCATATAACAAAGAGGAAACAGATGGGTTTTCACCAAGTTCGAATGATACTCAAGGAGATGAACAAAAGGGTGGCATACCTACGAATCTGATGCAAGACGATGATGAGCGAGTGGACTCCTCCCCACGATCCGACGACAACAGTGCTGACGAGGAGATTGATTTCATGGAGTTTCTCAATAGAGGTCCAAGAAGCAATGTTTAGGGCCTAGCATGTCTTGACCATCCTGCTATGTCTGCGTGTAAATCTGTATAGTATATAATATGCATAATATATAACAAGTACCATAACGGCACAGAAGCCCAGCGCATAGTCGTTAACATTTGTACCTGCGCTGTGAAGAGTCTTGTGCCCTTAGAGGATCGGATCTGGCTGGTGAGATGATACGATACATCTCCAAAGCTGACTTTATCACATCTACATCAAAGTAAGGGTCCGATTCCGGCCTTCGCCGATTTCTCTCAGTAGACGACAGCAAATAAGTCACGTGGGAAATCTCTCGGGCCGTGTGCTTTGTTTTTGTGAGTGAATTTACGGCTGACGACTGTGCTTGGAAGTTGGCCACACGCACGCACAATGGCTCGTTCAGGGTGCCCAATTCCCCGGTTGTCTGCCTCACAGGGCCCACGATCTATGTCATCTGGCGAAAACTGTACGTTGTTGTAACCCTTACTTAGTTCTATCTCTTTCCATCCCTTTCCAGTGCCAGCCAGATCGCACAGTGGTTGGTTCCGCGGGTGGTTTCTTCCGCAGTTTTAGCGAGTGCGCCGCCAGCAAACCCACAAAATTCATCAAATTTTACTTCGTAAATAAAATCAAGCGAGTTTATACTTTAGTTACTTCCGCAACAAATCCGTCCGTCTCTGATAACTTCTTTATTACTTCTTTGCACGGCCCGTCCCCCATCAAAGCTTTACCTCCCACAGATCAGCACCTAAAAATCACCTGGCCTGCCTGTGATTTCCCCTCCATAGACGTTGGTCCACTCCCCGCCGCCTGCTGATCACCACCTTATCTCGTATTTTGCGCCGCAGTACGCTCCATTGTTACTCCATCGGTTCATTTATCCCACTCGGTGCTTAGCGTGTGTGTGAAACCTATTAAGCTCTGAACAACAGTTCCTGTTAAGGACTATCCTTACAACTTCATAAAACATTTGCTCAAGAAATTACTAGTGTCGTCGTCACTCACGTCTGTCTGTCTGTCTGTCTGTCTGTCTGTCTGTCTGTCTGTTTATTCATTCTTGTCTGATTCTTCAATTCGACATCTGAGAAAAACAAGCAATTAAATGCATCTTTATCCTACAAATAAGACTTCATAATAACAATGCCCCAGGAGTTGCAGCCACCTTTATCAACAAGTCCCACGCCCTCCTTGTTACAAGAGCACTCAAACGTTGAAGGTCAAGTCAAACAGGATAATACCTCTGTTCCCAAACATGCCGAGGATGACTCAGTAAAGGCGGATGTGAAGAAGGATGTGACCATATTGCCCACAAACACTAAAGGTTTACACACGGTGTTCATCCACAAGCTGTACAATATGCTGGAAGACGAAGAATTGAAGCATTTGATTTGGTGGTCATCCTCCAGTGAAAGTTTTCTGATTGCCCCAGGTGAAGAGTTTAGTAAAGCTCTAGCTCAATATTTCAAACATACCAATGTCGCGTCGTTCATTCGCCAGTTGAATATGTATGGATTCCATAAGGTGAGCGATGGCGGTAATTCAACAAATGACTCGGAGTTACCAATTTGGGAATTCAAACATAGCTCTGGAAGTTTCAGAAAAGGTGATGTTGATGGTCTCAAGTCAATCAAAAGAAGGTCTTCCAAGCATAGTCAAAGAAATTCCACTAATGTCAATCCACAACAGTTACAAATAGACGCTGGTGGTTCAGATACCGAGACTTCAGAGAGATCTAATTCGTTTGGAGATCTTTCCGTCCTTAATCCTGCCGAACCAACAAGCACTAATGTTGCATCAGCTGTCGATCCGATACTTAACATGAGATTAGCTGAACTTGGACATAATTTGGCTGCTTTAAGACATGAGCATGCAAGACTTCAGCTCAGATACGATAACGCTGCTGAAGATCTAAGAAAGACTAACTTGGATATGGTTTATTTAGTTGACCTAATTCAGAACTTAATCAAAAATCCTCAAAGACCAGAAACAACTGGGAGTCCGTCTGCTATTTATTCTAAGATACAGCGCAAACATGAGGAGGAGATTTCTTCCCCAGGGTCAAATGGAAATAAAACAATTGAGCATCCAGGTTTGGCCGAAGTTGAGGCTGATATTGCAAAGTTCAGAGCTACGATCATTCAAAGAGCAGCCACAAAAGAGTTTGATCAATACCCAGTCTCATTTGCTCCCTCCTATCAAGTCAATCAACAGATTCCAAGATCTTCTGTTACCAGCCAACCCAGTCAGACTATGATTCCGACGCAAGCATTGCCTATTAGAACACAATCCCCTAGTCAAGGGTTTCCCGCCTCTCGATCGCCCCCAGCTGATCAACCTGGTCCTGTTCCATATCCTTACCCGTATCCTACTTCTAAACAGCCGTCATCGCAACAACAACAACAACAACAACAACGACAGCCTCATTTGATTCAGGCTTCCAAAAAGCAACAGCAAATTGTTCATGATCCTTTTGGCAATGATAGAAAAACATCAACATCAACAAACAGCTCAAGGCCAAGAAATATGTCCATCTTGTATGATCCCCTTCAACCTGCTCCTCAATCTGTCTCATCTGCAGGTTCATCTATCAATAGAAGCTCACTCTCTGGGCCTGCATCCAACATTGAATCCAATGGACCTCCTTCAATGCTCAGTCAAGGAAGCTATTTTCCTGACTATGGTGCTTACCACCACGACAGTCCTCAATACTCTGCATCATCGCCTGGTCTAGGTTTGAATAGGCAGCAACAAAAGCACCAACAACAACAACAACAACAACATCATCAACAACAACAACAACAACAACAACATCATCAACAACAACATCAACAACACCCACAACAACAGCATCAACAACACCCACAGCAACAACATCAACAACAACAACATTATCAACAACAACAACAACAGCAGCAACACCAACAACAACAACAACACCAACACCAACACCCACAACAACAACAACAACAACAACAACAACAACAACAACAACAACAACAACAACAA